>SZYD01000056.1:0-42103 GCA_009363875.1 Mikania micrantha | reverse complement strand
AAGCACTATGCACATACTCTATCCCAAACTAGTTCCTTTTACAACGTAATTTTGATCATTAATTTGATGAGCAATTTGTTCATCCTTTTTTGTAAGATATTTCTAGTCCTATCTTTTATATGTTATATGAAAAGAATCTCAGTTTTTGTAGCAATTTTTTAGTAGTGATCTGTGGATGTGCGAAGATCTATATACCAAAGCATTCGAGATTCTTTAAATGTAAAGAGTTTTATGAATGAGATTGTTTATTTTGAGGGAGGTAAGAGTATTTCTCATTATTATGACAGTGATTGAAAAAATAGCATGATTAATTGTTGTTGATGGTTGTATTGTCTCCTTAAAGATACTATAAATAACAAATTTGCTATTCACTAAATCGCTCGTCTAACTATTAAATAAGATTAAGATCTGAATCCAGTCAACTCACACTTGGGATCTGATAGCAGGTATTATGAAGAGAATTAGACCTAAACAATATAGGGCACAAATGAAGGTGTGGAAGATAATTGCTGTCCATGGATATACAATACTGAAATCTATGTTTTCGTTTTAGCGGATAATAATCTTTTCTTATATATGGAATCAGTGGTACAGTAATTCAGGATACGGCTTGTTTTGGTGATCATGGTACATTATAAGTATTATGAGGTAATAGTTTTGGGATTTCATGTAATTATCATTGCAATAGATTTCTAAGCTTGTTCATAGATCCATGAGTTGTATGTATGCTGCATTTAGACATCACACTTGACAAGGGTACACTTATGTTAGGATTTATTATCATTTTAATTAAGATTTCTTTTTGTATACCAGTTACGTATGCATTTACCATAGTTATCATGGTGTCTTAATTGTGCACAGCAGCTTTAGTCCCGCTATATGCTCTAGCCTGTTAAGGCACATAACAATTGCAAATATTGATAAATATTTCTATGTTTAAGAGTATGAATGAAGGGAACATGAACATTCAATTTATAACAGGCGGAGAAGATAAGATGTAACTACATGAAGAAATATTTGTGGAGAGTGTAGATTACATTAATCCTACAAAAATTGTTTTGATACTTGGGCACTTTCATGAAAAAGTACACAAATCATGTTTTTTTTGCTCTTTTGGTTAAGGATGAGACAAGGGTAGAAGTCGAAGTAGATTGATTGCTGAAGAACTTGCAAAACTAGATAATTTGAAGTCTAAACTTTAAAGGTGTATATCTGACCTTTTTTTTATAGCAATACCTAGATTTTTTAGGATAAAATTATCACAACCTAGACCTTGCCTACAACCATTTGGTTAGGGGAGTAAACTACTTACCACAAGGTTGTCTCCTTGGGGACATGTTCTTACTTGATGCACTACCACCGCTTGGGAGTTGGGTCTTAGGGCAACTTGCTAACTACAGCACCAGGTACAATTAGTTTTCAGTTTTTATTTTTGGCCACCGGTACACCACACATTAATGCCTATACATACATTGTATTGAACTGATTTTGGTGGGTCTAATTGTGATACTTTTAGCAACCGTGTAAGACTGGAATATAGTAGTAGATCTTGTTTGTCAGTTTACTGTTTATCCCAAGGTGACTGGTCTGTAAGTGAACAATCTTCTTGTCGAAATGTAACTCCATCAACCAGGCATTGAATTTCTCTATCAGAAAAGTTATGTCATGTCATTAGATGAAGATTTCATAAGAAGCATATTATGTAAATCATCTTTGGTCATTATCATTTGATCATATCAATACCAAATCCCACTACAAATTTTGTACTTTGTGTCTTTTTGGTACACGTACCCCCTTCCCCAATAAATAAAAAAACAAAAGAAAAGTATTAAATAGTACCTTGTCTTAAAGCCATTAGATGAAGTATTCATTGGGAAAAAAAGAAGAGTATTCATAGCACTTTATGTCATGTCATTAGATGAAGATTTCATAATGAGCATATTATCGTCTATGGTCATTATCATATGATCATATCAATACCAAATCCCACTTCAAGTTTTCTGCTTGTCTCTTTCTGGTACACGTGTTCCCCTCCCCCCCACTCCACACACACAAAATCTTGTAGCTTAAAAAAGTACATCTGCCTAGGGAAATGCAAATGGTTCTTTGGTACCTTGTATCACGAACAATGTCTTGTTAAATCCTTATTTTTATAAACAAACATTGATCTTATGATCTTATGTTAGTTTAATAGAATATGCATGCTTTTCAAGTGCCAAATTCGCACATGATATTTTGAACCATGACTACAAACGGCCATAGTCCTCTATAAACGGCCACTATTGCAAAATAAAATGATCCAGTATTTTTAAAACATTTGTAAATTGTAATGCATTTTATAAGCTAACCATACACCATTTGAATTATTTGGTTCCTGTAAGTAGCTTTGGCAGTGGTGATGTAGGCAGCATGTTCTCTTTTTTATTTTTGTAGTCATAAATTAGCTGGTAAATGTGTGTACCTAGTTCAGGTATATGTAACATAATATCATATTTTACAAATCCTTGTTAATCTGATTGCAAATCATTTTCATAGATTTGCTTGTACAAGTGTAGTGTATGAACTGATTGTTTTTGGCTGATAAGATAAAGAAACAAATGCCTCATATAATTTACTCCCTTGATTTTATTTAGTATCAAGTACTCTTGCTAAAATGTTTTATAATGTTCTAAAATAGTAACTATAAGACTTTCATATATATATATATATAGGGTAAGGATCGGTTGTTAACCCACCTTAATTGAGGTAACCCGTTAACCCTAGCAAAATTCGCTCAAATTTTTGAATTTTTTTTTTCATGGTCTTTTTTTATACAAATAGGGGGGCTCCTTTTTTATGTTTTTGCCAATCCTATTTTTCTATGGTTGTTGTGTGTGTATATATATATTCTGATTTGTTTAATCATCTTTCAGTTTTATTTAACAATCCCATGTTTAGGTCTAGAGATATTTTAAACATTTATAATCATATCTGGGATATTTCACGAGTATGTTGATGATTTAAAGTACTGTAAGATATGTTCTTATCTACTTATTGGGATGGTTTAGTGGTTAGACATTTTTGATGATTTGTTTGAATGTTTTACATGTATCATGTATGTATACCATATTTTATCATGCATGCCACCTCATATTTGGTTTTTACAAGCATCTCACTTGTAGTTGTGTAAAACTGCAGGTTGAAACTTTGGCTTTTTCTAGCTTATGTTGTGTCCTTCGTATCGTTGGCAGCATCAGTAGGGTTGTTGATACAAGATGCACTTGTGCCTGAAGGACCTTCGGCATGGACAGGAACTGCTGGTGTTTTGCAGTGTGTGCTTGTGTTAATAAGGTAACTCCTTGCATTTTTTACTTGCAAGATATATAACTATATAAAATTTCTTGTATCATATACCATCGATGTGGAACGTTTTTTAAGCTCGAATGGTGTTTCGTGCAGTGGGCTTGTTTATTGGACATCTCATTCGGAGTGAAGTATCAGGGTCTGTTGTGTTGTGGTTTTGCTTCTTTGTATTTGTTTAATCATGCTTGTGCAGTTGTGCGTGTCTATATTGATAGTCAAATAGACGTTTCGAGGTTATAAATGATTGACTTGATGTTTTCTCATGTGTGTTGTTTACTTGTTTTAGCCTTTTGGTTGCTTGTCATATACCAAGTTCTTGCGATTTTGCGAATATGAATATCTATGCCTGCACTTTGCCGGTTTGCCCCATATTACTTGGGCTGTAAACCAGACAAGCCAAGCCTGAGCCCGCTAAGGCTTGAGTTTGGCTCGTGAGAAAATTTTCAAGCTCGAGCTCTACTTGTTTATTAATTAACTGTTTAGTATATTTATTTTTGTTATTAATTTTATATGTACTTGTAGATATGTTTTTCATATATATCGTTTAATAAACCTATTACCTTCGTTTTAATTGTAAAAAACATTATAGTTTGTTTGAAGAGGGTTGACCTTAAAGCAATTAATAATATTGTTGCTTTATGATCTTAAAATCATAGGTTCAACCGTGAAAAACAGTCTTTTATAGAGATGTATAGGATAAGATTGTATGCATCAAATAGCAAAGCAATCCAGCCCCTTCCTAGTCCTACGTAACAGAGGAAGCTAAGTTAAGCATAGAACATTTTTTATTAATTTGTTGAAATATAATATACAACTTTTGGAAATGGCCGATTGTTAATTACAAAAATTGTATCACCTGTGTAATCCTTAGATATACGTATGAGGTTTTAACAACAATATTGTTGATTGAGATGTTTAATTTCATCTATATTAGTTCTTTTTATAAAAACGATTGATTGTTGCTTAAGAGATCTAGTTTTAAGTCAAAATTAATTTTATTACAATTGTGTAAACCCAGAATTGTCATAAAGAAACAAGATACGCCACTTCAATAATCACCAGACAATCATTTCGAAATAAGATGAGATTAACATCATTTCGAAACCGTATTTTCATAATTTGTATAATTAGATTTTATTGTTTTCCCAAAATCTTTTCTAGGTTAACATGCATGAAAGTATTTACATATTTCTCCTTCCTAATATCATTTATTATGAATATACTTAAGTAAAAAAGTCAATTACATACTTCTTTAAAAAAAAAATTTCACTTTCAAATAAACTAGTCAATTACATATTCCTCATCTCAAGATGAAATATGTAATTGATTTTAAGGCTTGAATGAACATGGAATGCAAATAATCCTATTTTATATATTATAAATAATATTAATTAGCATGTAAATTATTTTATAAATTCAAGATGCTTATAAAATAACCTTTTTTAATCAGTATTTGCGGGTCAAACTGAATGGTCAATGTGTGAACCCCAGTATGACACCAGGCCAATAAGCATGTAAATTTTTCAAAATGTTCATAGAAATATAAAGTTAATAAAAAACGGAAGTGGCAATGATCCAATAATTTTTTTTTAGCACACATTAGAAGTGATATATAAAATGGCAGTTAAAGTAACAAAAATAATCTAAAAATCAACATAATTTTTTTAATGTCCCAAAAATACAAACAAACATCACAGCACCACATAAGCGAATTACTTGGTGGCCAGACTTCCTTATCGTAACCTATACGAACATTCATTTGTTAAAAAAAAAAAAAAAAAAAAAAAAAAAAAAAAAAAAAGACGACTTGACCGAAAGTCCGAAACAAAAGCCAGCCTAAAGATTGGTTACATTTCAATGTAGTAAACTCCTATCACCTATACATGCATACATAAGCCCCTAAAACATATGCATATTTGTCTCATAAACTAATGGCTGGTTTCTATGAGACGTAGCAAATAGAACACTTACAAGACACACTTCAAAGGCTGATGAATATCTTGGTTCTAGTTTAGTTTCCACCAATCTGGTGTGGGTACCAAGTTTTGATTCATCAAGACGCCCCATTGAACGATGAAGATTGGTTTACTTTACAAAATAATGCTTCTTAATCATCAGTTGATTAAAATAATCTGCTGCCATTCTTTTTACATTTTAAACTACATTTAACAAACTACTTAATCATCCATTAAAAAGAATTAATGTACAAACGAAAAAACAATGCCGGAGGATGAGAAAGATTCCTCAGAAAATATACCTCCAAAGAGAGGCGTAAGAACTTCAACTCAGAAATTGTAGCCAAAAGACATTGCAGTTGCAACTGTCACAAGGAAAGGAATGTAAGGATATGTTGGAAACTAAGTGTAAAATATAGAAAAGAATACAGAGAGGCGATTTGCACACCGTTTGAATTAGACTAACACCGCCAATATCTTTGAAAATTACAGTTTTATCCTTCTGTTCTTTTTATTCTCTTGTAAGAGGTGTGTATATTGGTTAAGTGAGCTTTTGAGTGGTGTAAAATCACCTCCATATAGATATGTGCAAGTACATGCACATAGTAAGTTTTACCTCATTGTTGTTTGATTCTACTTTGTGAAATTAGACCTGCTGTCTTGAGGACTGAGCAGCTGCATAGTCTGCGAATGAGGGAAGAGGGCTTTTAACAAATGGATGGTCCAAGAGTTGACTAGCCGTGGGACGATCATTTGGATTAATATGAAAGCACTGAAATATGAAATCCCTTGCTTCTCTTGAAAGGTTGTCAGGAACAGGTGGAGGAATGCCATTTCCAATTTTAAATAATGCAGCCATCTGTTCATCACAAGAATAACATGTTATCAATTGACTTATGAATCAAAATGTCCCCAAAGAGACATATTGGTGTTAAGGTGTACCCCTCTATCCTAGAGGTCAAGGGTTCAAATGCTGCAAGGTGCAGAAAAAGGTCGTAAACAGGAGTAGATTTGGAGCTAGCTGTTCTGAAAAAAAAAAACAGCGACCAAATGCATCCAATTGCCAAGGCCACATCAAATTTGCTAAGTTTATTGCACTTTTTATTTAAACGGTGGTTTTTGATAAGCATATTGTGCGCGCACGGGTGTGTATATATGCACATATTCAGACTGTTCTACTGAGATAAGGGTCAAAAACAGGGGATAACTATTAGCAGATATCCAGATGACTGATCAAATAAACCAATTAAATTACTTTATATTAAAAAAATCAATATATGTCTAGCAAGCAGGCATACTAAAAAGAAAAAAAATACATACGCATTCCATTGGGGAGTATGGAATTCTATGTGTCAACATCTCCAAAACAGTGCAACCAAGGCTCCATATGTCTGCGGCAAGTCCATACCCACTATTTTTATGATTAACCACCTGCAAAGATCATCAGCTCAAAATGAGAACTTAACGCCTTGAAACATCTAAAATGAATGGTGAAAAAAGAAGATTAATCTTTTAGCATTGCTGAACTTGGCAAAACAAAAAAAAAAAAAAACTACTGCAAGTTTCATACTTTTTACATAACTAAAATACAAATTGTAAAGGAATGAGCGGTGGCATATTAGACTGCAATAGATCTGGTCCAAGGATTCTAAGTGGCTGTTAACATAGAGAGAATACTCTTGTCTGCTCTGGTAAATCAATATAGATGGTTTGATAAAGAAACACAAAGGGCAAGAGTGGCATCAATACCCCATTGTTTTTAAAGAATTCTAAATATGACATGGCCAAGACAAGTATCCTTTTTTTATAGACATAAGCTCCCAGACTTCCATAAAGAAGATGATGTAGCTTGTGATTGACAGTTCTTTTGTAAACAGGTGATAAAAGCACAATATAATAATATATGCATAAATGCAAAGTCGTTATCAAGTGATGCATCTAACTACTACAACATTCATGTAATGACAGCAGAATTACTTTTGACAAAATTTAAGATTTGGTTCTCTACTTTCATTCTGTCATCAAATATACTGCTATCAATATATATATATATATATATATGCAGCCTTAATGTTCTATTAGATCCAAATATCCAATTGGATATTTGAACAGTACACTGTACACTGGAAACAAGAAAAATCAATAAAAGCAAATTGATTGGAAAAAATATTTGCAACAAGTAACGCCTGAAACACAGAATAAATAAATAAAAGCTAAAGGTATATTATTATATATTATCCATCAATCACGTTATCAAAATGACCAGTCCTCCACAAGAACCTAATTTGTATATTCACAAATATGGATACTTCAGTTGTAGAACACAAGCATGCACACACACATCTACATTTGATGAGACAAACCTCAGGAGCCATCCAAAATGCGGTTCCCTTGCAAGACTTCACATCATTGAGCTTAGTGGCCTATACAAGTCATAAGATGAGGAGAGGATTTAGCAAAATAAATAGAAAGATTATTAATGGCAAAGCATAACTTAATTAGTGAAGAGTGGAGGAACCTTTGCCAGCCCAAAATCTGCAAGTTTCACTGAGCCATTAGCATCAACCAATATGTTCGCGCATTTTACATCCCTGAAAAACAAGCAATAAGATTTGACATTAGAAACCTTTTAGTGGCAGGATATCAAATCTTTTGGCATCTATAAAAAAATATAACTCAAGTTATTGGAGCATCACACTTTCACTATTTTGGGCTAAAAATAATTTTATTCTATTGTGTTATCTTTCACTTCTAGTGGATAAATTATCTCATACTGTTACAGGGCTTGCGTCTACTGCCCTCAAAAGATGTTTTGAACACACCTTACATCATGATCAAGTGAATATTTGGCAGTCTGATGAGGCAGATGATGCATATAAAAAATTTCAACAGAACAGGTTCACATTACAGGCTGCAAAAAAACCTGATATGGCAAGAAAATTCACACAATCTAATATAAAACATATTTCAATTGAAGTACCTGTGCACCACATGACGGTCATGCAGATACTTCAGACCATGTAATATTTGGCGAGTGTATGAGGAAACTTGACAATCTTGAAGATGATATGTTTGATAGAGATTTAAAAGGGAACCTTTTGTTACAAGCTCAAGAAATATATACAGCTTTGATTCATCCTGAAAGACACATAACATATAAAAAACTTTCCTGGTAGTACAATGATAGGATGAACAATTAACTTTTATTATGTAGCCAAATTCTAAAACAAGTATCTAAGTGGGCTTCACTGCTACCCCATATGCATCCAAATTGCAAGTGCTAAAAATCATTTACTACAACTAACAACCTGATGTTCATCTTCTAGAGAACCCACATTTAGTCACCTTGGCGCTTACATGTGCATCTTTGGTGCCTTTGACTACTATGCCTACCTATAACAGTAATTAGCCATTACACCCATCTCCCATGGCTATGAACTTAAAGTCTAACACTCTGAAAGTAACATTTCATCCTGTTTAGACCTGAAGTAGAGTGTTACACAGTCTGCTTTTCTTTTGCTAACATATTTGCTGTTGAACACAACCCTAGTAGTTTACCTATGTGACAGTGTCAAAGATAGGCTGATTTCTGCATACCATAAAATACATGTGCATATGATGTTCAGTTATGGATGTGAACACAATATTGTGTGGTTACTATCAAAATTTTTAAGCTGCCACATGATGCAGAAGTTATTAACTCTCCATAAATATCCCAAGTCTAGGTATAAGGGAGCAGAGGGATTGAGCCATCAAGATGGTAGACAACTAGACATTTCATTTAGAACACTGCCATGAACAATATTAAAAAGCATCATAGTAAAAGATTGAAAGTGATACCTTATCAGTCCCATAGTATCGTACTATGTTGTCATGTTCAAATTGGCTTAAAAGAGCAATTTCCTGAAGAGATAAACAAAAATCATATCGTAAATTGATAAATACAAATTGGGAGGTTACGATAGTACTTATAAGACACAGGCCTTGCTTACATGTTCAAGTTGAGAAACACTTTGCCGTCCCTGCTCCCCTTGATCAAGCAAAGAGACTTCTTTTACGGCAATAAAATATCCACCACTGCAAGGAGAAAATGTAAGCAAGAAGGAGAAAAGGTAACCGTTGAAAAGTAACCGCTTCACATACAAATCTTTCAAAGCAAATATTAGTGGTACTAATTGCTCTACAGCTTGTTAATTACTTAGTTTGCTCATTGCTTAACTGATCCTACCTATGTAGTTTCTTCACTACACAAATATTCACCGAAACCCTTGGGTTTCAAAACAGTGTCTCGCGAAAGAGATGCACAAGACAAGCTAGAAACCTCCCCAATGACAAAGGAGCTGTTTGGTAGCCTTTTAATGGTCATTAAGATGTTACCTCTTAATGGTTTATTCACTTTATTGTCTTTTAATGATTAAGAAGTAACCTTAAGCCTGAATAGTTAAGAGATAACATTAAGAGGTAGCCTCTTAACCATTCAAACTCAAGGTTACCTCTTAACATTAGATATGAACCATTAAGAGGTAGCCTCTTAATGACCATTAAGAGGCTACCAAATAGCCCCTAAGGCAGCGCCTCAAGTTCTACAGGGTCAAAATTGATCGGCATATAAGAGGCTAATATGTAAAAACTAAAAACAACCTCTAAGCGCTCTGTGTTTTCTAAACCAAGTTGGAATCAATTAGGTCTAGAGGCCTTGAATTCAGCCAGTAAGCATGTAAACTAAAAACGCAGATATCATACTTACAGACATACTCAAGGACCACAAAGCAAAAAAAAAAGAGCAATTATATAGTAAGCCCTTACTCGCAAATGCCTTCGTAGACAGATCCAAACGACCCACGCCCAAGTAGCTCGCCCTTCTGCCAGTGAGTAATCGTGATGTGCCTGAATCTTCCATTGGTTGATATATTACATCCAAACCCATTTGGTGATACACTTGTTGGAGGTTCAGTGGTACAGCTAGACGAATCATCATCATTAGAAGTGGTAAAAGAACAAGACGCTGAAAGTGTAGTCCTTTCAAGCCTTGTCCTAACATTCTCTGCATCAGCTTCTTCTTCATCAGACAAGCTAAACCGTTGTTGATTGGCATGACCAGAAGGACCTTCACGAGAGGCGAAATTCCTTACGTTATCCCATTCGCATCCAGCATCATGATGCATCAAGGCTTCCGGTATCAACGGGGGAGAAAGAACGGGAGGCCGGACACCTTTGATTCCGTTGCGCCCTCTGTTCCGGACACCGGATTTAACAAAATCAGATTTCCCTTCCAAATCAGGACATACAGAAACCCTAATTATATCATCACATCGACTTTGAACAATTTCATGTTCAACTGCAACCGTATCATGATCAATTTGGAAGTTCAAACGAGAGATCGGAATTAGATCGGAAGTAGACCGGATCTTCCTAGCCTCCCACGATGCCATATCAATCCCTAAATCTTCTGCGCTTTCTAACCCTAAGCTACGACAAACTACCTCAAGTTGATCTGCATCACTTCCGTCAATCCGGAAGCTCTTCGGGATGTCAAGTGATTGAGTACCTCGAACACCTGATGACCGTGAACAAGAATCTTCAAACGAAGACGAAGTGGATGTGGCGAGAAAATCGTAGTCTATGTTCTTCCTTGCATTCATCCGCTCTAGCCTCGGCTTCGCTGACGACTTCTTCTTTTTGCGCGAACCGCCATTAACAATGAGAAATTGAGGCAGGTGATGCATTGAGAGACGGAGATCTGTTTAACCCATCGAATTACAAGTTGTTCGATCAACTGAGGTGCGTTCCGATCAGATTCCGGTTGACTCCGACCGTCATCGTCGTCGGTAAACAATGGTTGTAGACAAAGAGGAGAAGAACGCGGTGTTGGTGTGTGGTGTGTGGGCTTCAAAATATCAGAGACAGACCAGCTACAATTTTGTTCTCAGAACTTTCGCACATGGAAAAAGTTTTTAATTAATTTATTTCATTTATGTGTGTGTGTATATATATATATATATATATTTAATTTGATCAACTTTTTATATTAAATGTTTACTTTTGACACGTCGTTTACTTATTTGTCTGTTATTTTTGACAAACAAGTAGGGTTGTTTAAAAAGCTCGCGGCTCAAGACTCGGCTCGAAGCTCGCTCGAAAAAAGCTCGAAAAAGCCCAGCTCGAAAAAAGCTTGGCTCGAAAAGAGCTCGTTAAAATGAGCCGAGCCGGAGCCAGGGTTGGCTCGGCTCATGGCTCGGCTCGTTGGCTCGGCTCGATTTTTAATATATATATATATATTAAATTATATACACACATATATACAATATTTATACATATATTTATATAAATATACATATTATGTATAATATATATGTATATACTAGATGATACTTATTCCATTGAGAATCACTAATTATGAAAGAACCAAATGAACTAATTTTGAAACATATGTTTTTAGGGGTATAAAAGTAATTTTTCTTTAAAGTAGGGGAAGTTACTATTTTACCCTTTTAAATAACCACTTTTATGTACAAAACTTAAAGCATAATGTACAAATTTATTATGCAGTTCTCAAGTTCCTAACATAAAAGTGGTTCTTAATGGAATACCTCCTTAAACTAGATTTTATATATAATTATATATAAACATAGGGAAAGGATCTAATGGTAACCCATACTAATTGAGAAAACCCAATAACTCAATCTTAAGGATACTAAAATTAAATTAGATGCTGATCCAATGGTCCATAATTATTTTGAATTTTTAATTAAAGGAAATGAAGGCTTATGATCACAAAAGGGCAAATAAGTCATTTAATTACATACGCTTTTATCTTGTCTGTCAGATGATTTTAACAGGGAATCATTGAAGAAAGAAGTTAGGATTCAAAAAGCTAAGAAGTTAGGATTCAAAAAGCTTCAAACAAAAATTCAAACCTTCAAATGCTTCTCAGTAAATTATCATCAACGTGATTAACCAACTGAAATCAAAAGTATAATTGAAGCATGTTGCTCTCTGACAAAACGTTCCATGGATTACGAATACAACAACGAGTGAAAGGTAATCATCCATGCAATTTTTTACCATCATATGACCTGCGTAGCTTTGTAAGCAATCAACGAATGTACCCAACATGGTATTTAATCAAGACTGCATTCTGATCAAGAAGTTTCTTTTGTTTTTCTTTTCTAGGGTTTGATGGTTTTGAAATTTGGGGATTTCAATGTTTTTCTTATTTTTGGATTTTGTACTGATATTAGACCCTAAAAATCTAAGATAACCATCATTTTTATCCAATTTCAGTTGAATTGATCAATTTAAGCGACAAATAGATCTGCAAGAGCAGGAATAGAAGCATTACACTTGCACCAGGAAGCATTACACTTGTACACTACTATCACATGGTTGAAACTAGTTGTACAGAGAAAGCATTATACTTATACCTTCATAAGGTAATATAATTTTGTTTTTAAAGCATGATGATGTATTTGTTTTCTTTTACAACAATATATACTTTTTTTTTTTCATTTGCTACAATGTAAACCTTCCTGTAAAGAAACTAAGATGACCCATCTTCACAATCATTATCAATTTATAAGTTTGAATGATGATAAGTGGTGAGTCAGGCGGTTGAGTTACCTTAATGTAGTTGCAAGTATTTAATTTTTATAGTTTGATATAATTGATTCAATGCCATCATCATATTACCCTTAGGCAATACTTTCTTGCATTAATGTAATCTAATGTTCTGCAAGTTCTCTACCATAAGTAGTTACCTGTTTTGTTAAATTGAAAGAACCATTATGTTACTTAGGGATAAAAAAGGTTGACATTTAGTAGTAGACATCATAAAAAATGCATGCATTTGGAAAGTTACTTTATTTTCGTTTTTGAACATAGTGCTTGATGGTAAAGTGTATGGACATGGTTTGATCTGGTATGAGCCTCGGTAACCTGAGTTGTTTTATTGAGTCTGCATAGAAACTTAAATGATGTGTTTGGACATATGGGTGTGGTTAACGGTGCTTGATTTGTTATTTTTTGATATTACTTTTATAATTTTTTAATCACTTACACTAATATAAGATATACATAGAAACCTAAATTATGTATATGGTGGTGATACAAAAGATTAAGGTCAAGTGTCCATGTAGTTGGCCACTCATTTTTGTCTAATGTATTTTGATTTATTTTTAGAAGCCAAAATGATTGACTTCAAATATTCAACAATTTAGCACTCAACAAAGGTATACATGAATACGAGGTGCTTGTCAACAATTTAAAGAAAAATTACATCAAAGTAACTAATTTTTTTGGTTTAATGTTAAGTTTTATTTCATCATTTTGATTCATAATATTTTTTTGTTGCTATTTTTTGTAGGTAGTCACAATAGTTTGCTATATCAAACCTCCAATAGTACTAGGTATTGGTGCCTAATGGTACTAAAAAAAGGAACACATACAATGTAAACCTTCCTGTAAAGAAACTAAGATGACCCATCTTCACAATCATTATAAATTTATAAGTTTGAATGTTGATAAGTGGTGAGTCAGGCGGTTGAGTAACCTTAATGTAGTTGCAACTATTTAATTTTTATAGTTTGATATAATTGATTCAATGCCATCATCATATTACCCTTAGGCAATACTTTCTTACATTAATGTAATCTAATGTTCTGCAAATTCTCTACCATAAGTAGTTGCATGTTTTGTTAAATTGAAAGAACCATGATGTTACTTAGGGATAAAAAAGGTTGACATTTAGTAGTAGACATCATAAAAAAAATGCATGCATTTGGAAAGTTACTTTATTTTCGTTCTTGAACATAGTGCTTGATGGAAAAGTGTTTGGACATGCTGGTGCGGTTTATGGTGCTTGTGTCGAGTATGCAATGGTTTGATCTGGTATGAGCCTCAGTAACCTGAGTTGTTTTATTGAGTCTGCATAGAAACTTAAATGATGTGTTTAGACATATGGGTGTGGTTAATGGTTCTTTATTTGTTATTTTTTGATATTACTTTCATAATTTTTTTAATCACTTACACTAATATAAGATATACATAGAAACCTAAATTATGTGTATGGTGGTGATACAAAAAGATTGAGGTCAATTGTCCATGTAGCTGGTCCAGTGGTCCATAATGTTTGTCTAATGTATTTTGATTTATTTTTAGAAGCCAAAATGATTGACTTCAAATATTCAACAATTTATCACTCAACAAAGGTATACATGAATACGAGGTACCTATCAACAATTTAAAGATCAATCACGTCAAAGTAGCTTATTTTTTTGGTTTAATGTTAAGTTTTATTTCATCATTTTGATTCATAATATTTTTTTGTTACTATTTTTTGTAGGTAGTCACAATAGTTTGCTATATCAAGCCTTCAATAGTACCAGGTATTGGTGCCTAATGGTTTTAAAAAAGAGGAACACATACAAGAAAATCACATTTGGATGGAGGATTCGTCAAAGCCAATATTTTTCCTTATTCCGATGTTATACATCTGACAGTGTTGGTTTTTTTTTAGATTTTCCAATGATTTAGTTTTAAAGATGTAACTAGTGGTGATAAGTATGGAACATTTGTTTAATGCTAAGTTTTATTTCATCGCTTTGACTCAAAATATTTTTTTGTTATTATTTTTTGTAGGTAGTCACGATAATTTACTATATCAAACCCATAATTATACTTTTACAAATAAAAAATTTGTAAGATTATTTCTACACACATGTACTTTATGGTAGACTAGTAGTATTTTTTATGTTAGTGAATGCTATAGTGTTATAGATGGCAAAAAAAATCAAAATTTTGTTAGTTTAGACATGTTTACACTAATGTAAGTAACATAATTACACTAATGTAGTATGAATGTTTACACTAATGTAGATAGCAAGTTTACATGTAAATTTTAATCACGGGTGAAACTTGAGATTCCTATTTACGGTGGATTAGCAAAAAGTAAAAGAAAAATTAATATGTCAAACGAAGATGATGTCACACCCCCAATTTCCCACTCGTGGCGTATGTCCACGTGGATGTGACGTGTCCAGAATCACAGCTCAAGGTCATATAGAACACCTCTATATGCGTTTACAAATCCAAGTTCGACACATACACTTGACAAAATAGTTTGCAGCGGAAATAAAGTAGTATTGCAGCGGAATAAATAAGTCATAACATGCAGCGGAAAATGATTGTTTACACAGCGGAAATTGTAAGTAGTTTAATACAACAACGTTTTAAATAAGATAAAGTCAAATTGTTTTCAAAAGACACGAAAACAAATGCATGTGGGGCCCTATGCTCATGTCCCCTATGTGCTTTCCTGCTCCACGAGCCTGTCATGCTAGTTACCTGAGAATACAAGTTTAAAAACAAGTGTCAACACAATGGTTGGTGAGTTCACAGGTTTTGATATACATATAGTAATGAAAAGTGTGTCATGCTGTTTATCAATGTTAGTACCGAGCCCTAGGCCCAAAGTGTCAGTGCGTCACTACCGAACTAGACTTGTTTGCTCTTGCCTCCGCTATGCCTCGTATACATAGCAAGTTAGGTCAGAATTTGCACGGGTTATGACACTCAGTCAACATGGTGCCCCGTGGGGTTAGTCATTCCCTAATGGATCCATCCAAACCTACCACGTTGTTCGTACATTAACGGTAAGACTTTGTGAGGGCTTGTAACGAGTTCAACACTTAATGTTTGTCCAATAACCAGCATACACAAAAATGTTTGTAATAGCAATAATGTTTGACTCGATGCAACTAGTATTCTCCCCCTATTTAAAAGCATTTGAAAAAGAGTAAAGAGGGGCCGTAAACTCACCTTAGTGAAACGAATGTATGTAAGCGTAAGCTCCCGAGTTGTCGTGTAGCACGTCGGTCACCGGCAACCTATATCGTAGATCGTATGTGAGTTCGTGTAGGTGACCGTGCTAGTGTTAGTGCTCGTGTTTGTGCTCAACAACCCTTGGTTGTTCATGTTTGCCCGTGTCGGTCCACAATGACCGTGTTTGCTCGTGTTGGTCCACATTGACCGTGTTTGACCATGTTTGACCAAAGTTGACCGTGTCTGACCAAAGTTGACCGTGTTTGACCAAAGTTGACCGTGTCTGACCAAAGTTGACCGTGTTTGACCAAAGTTGACCGTGTCAAGTCAACGACCCGTTGGTGAACCGTGTGACGGTTTGTGACTCATGTAGCAATCGTGTAAGTGTTTGTCGTGTGCAAAACGCGTAGGTCGCGTTTATGGACAACTTACTATTTATAGTAAGTTTCCATTTTTAGAAAGTTCACAAAGCATGACGGTGTTCGAGTTCTAGCATGCTCAATGGTCCTACGGGGTCATGTTAGCACATAGCACATTATCATACAAGTTCATATACGTCGTTTATAGCATGTTAGTGCACAAAAGTTTCCTAAAATGGAAAGTTTCCATTTTTAGCATACGTGACATCGGAAACCATCTAACTTAGCATCTAAACATCATATTATAACATAATAAATCATTTAGCATGCTCAAGTCATTCAACATATTCCTAAGTCGGTTTTTGTAACCATAAAGTTACTAAAAATAGTAACTTTGTGGTTTTTGCATAAAAATGACCATGTAACATTTCCAAGCAATTTTTCATACCATCATTCATCATAATATGCTATTTACTATCATCTAATCATGTCAACATAGTCTAAATCATCATCCATCAATATTTCATTCACAAAAGTTTCTATATTTAGTAATATTGCTAGAAATGACCATACTCATTATCGAAACCACATTCTAACAAATCAAATCATCATATTATCATCCTAATAGCAAGTCCACATACTTGCATGTTCGTGAATTCATCTCCAACAATCATTTTGCAAATAAAAGTTACTAATAATGGAAAGATTACTAAAAATCAACATTTTGATCATTTTAAACAAATCCAACCATGAGTAATTCTTCTAACATTATCAATAAGCATATCAACATACTCAAGATCATTCCTACCATCATGGATCATGCATGCATGGCCATCATTCAACACTTTATGAACAAAACATGAAATCCTTACATACACATCATCATAGATCATCACCAAATGCATTCTAATCATGTTAGATCATCATAAATCATCTTAAAATCAACAAACCCATATTATAAATTCGTGCATGTGAGCCATGGGTGCTTGCATGTGGGTTTTAACACATGCATGTGCGTGTGGTGGTGAGAAATGGACGTTCTAGCCATGGAGGAATGTAAATACTACCTTCTAAGGCTCCAAGAAGGCTGAGATGATGATAAAATCGAGCTAGAAGGCTTCTAAGAGCTTCTGGACAGCAGGTTCCTCAACGAATAAGAAGATGGTGGTGATGGGTGGTGGTCTAGGAGGCTTGCTTCAATGTTCTTGAGCTTCAATCTCCTCAACAATGGCTTACAGCTGATGAAAATGGTGATTTGCAGGTGTAGGAGACGAGTTTGAGTGTCTTGGAATCGGAAATGAGAGGCTAGGTTGGCTGGTGATGATTACATCTTGGTTAAATAAAGATTCTGCGAACTGGGTCTCCTCGCGTAGCGCGACAGCTTCAAGAGTTCCCCTCGCGTAGCGCGAGGATGTTCCGCGTTCAAATTTCCCCCGCCACCTGTCGCGTATCGCGACAGTGTCCTTGTGGGCCGTCGCGTAGCGCGACAGATCCCCTGGTGAGCCCAATAGGCCCATTTTCATTGGTTTGATCCGTTCGTTGCCGTTTTCACGTTTACGAACTTTCGTTTGGCCTTGTTTGAACTTCCAAGTTCAATGTGTGAGTGTTTCGTGAGGTTTCGAGTGCTGTGTTTCACAATGTGGTAGACGTTCACCAACGTTCGTGTGTTTTGACACGTGTGTGCTGTTTGCCGATAATTCCACGAATTATCAAGTCATGTGTCAGTGTTCATACTGTCGTGCCACGTGTCACACTAAATTAATCTAATTCTAGTGCCACGTGTACATAATGCATTTAAATAAACATTTAAATAAAATCAAAGCTGACCTGGAATTTACGGGGTGTCACATCCTCCCCATGTTAGAAAGAATTTCGTCCCGAAATTCAACTTGTGCTGTTAGCGTTTGTCTGTTCCGCGAACAGGTGTGGGTACTTTTGTTTCATCTGGTCCTCACGTTCCCACGTGAATTCCGGTCCTCGTCGCGAATTCCATCGTACTTTTACAATCGGGATTTTACTGAGTTTGAGCTTCTTGGTTTCCCGGTCCATAATCTCCACCGGTTCCTCAACAAAGTTCAATTGTTCGTCGATTTGTATTTCCTCGAGAGGAATAACAAGTGTTTCATCTGATAGGCACTTCTTGAGGTTCGAGATGTGGAATACGTTGTGTACACTGCTCAGTTCAACTGGCAGGTTTAGTTCGTAGGCTACAGGGCCTATTCGCTTTGTAATCTCGAAAGGTCCAATGTAACGAGGGTTCAACTTTCCTCGTTTGCCAAACCGAATGACACCTTTCCAGGGCGAGACCTTGAGTAACACTCTGTCCCCCACCTGGAATTCTAACGGTTTGCGTCGCTTGTCGGCATAGCTTTTCTGTCTGTCCCGAGCTGCTGCCATTCGTTTGCGTATTTGCACGATCTTTTCAGTTGTCTCGTGCACCAGTTCTGGACCAGTCAGTTGGCTGTCTCCAACTTCCGCCCAGCAGATGGGTGATCGACACTTACGTCCGTAAAGTGCCTCGAAGGGTGCAGCTTGAATGCTAGTGTGGTAGCTATTGTTATATGAGAACTCCACTAACGGTAGATGAGATTCCCAGCTACTACCAAAGTCAATGACACATGCCCGGAGCATGTCTTCCAGTGTCTGTATCGTTCGCTCACTTTGCCCGTCCGTCTGCGGGTGGTAAGCAGTACTCATGTCCAATCTCGTGCCCAAAGCCTTATGCAAGGACTTCCAGAAATGCGACGTGAATCGACTGTCGCGATCAGATATGATGGAGATTGGCAATCCATGTCGAGTGACCACTTCCTTCAAATAAATCCGAGTGAGTTTGTCTAGCTTGTCAGTCTCTTTAATGGGTAGGAAATGAGCAGACTTCGTCAGTCGGTCTACGATAACCCAGATGGTATCGCAGCCACTTGCCGTCTTTGGCAGTTTAGTGATGAAATCCATGGATATCTGCTCCCATTTCCACATTGGTAATTCCGGTTGTTGAAGTAACCCTGATGGCTTCTGGTACTCAACCTTGACTTTTGAGCACGTTAGACACTTACCCACGTAAGTTGCTATTTCAGCTTTCATGTTTGGCCACCAATAGGTTGTCTTCAAATCGTGATACATCTTGTCAGAGCCCGGATGTATGGAATACCGGCTCTTGTGTGCTTCGTCCATCACTACTTCTCTCAATCCTCCGTAGCGTGGAATCCAGATTCGATTCATTAAATAGTAAGCTCCGTCGCCCTTTGCCTTCAATTGTTTATCCATGCCACGCATGGCTTCAAGAGTAAGGTTTTCAGCTTTTAGAGCTTCTTGTTGTGCGTTTCGTATCTGATTTGGCAATTCAGAATGAATCGTGAGTTGTAGTGCACGCACGCGCTTTGTTGTTTCTTTTCGACTCAACGCGTCGGCCACTACGTTAGCTTTGCCTGGATGATACTTGATAGCGCAGTCATAATCGCCGATAAGCTCAACCCATCTTCGTTGTCTCATGTTCAACTCTTTCTGGTCGAAGATGTGTTGTAGGCTCTTATGATCGGTAAAGATAGTGCACTTTGTGCCGTATAAGTAGTGTCGCCAGATCTTCAAGGCAAACACCACGGCTCCCAACTCAAGGTCATGAGTCGTGTAGTTCTTCTCATGCACCTTCAGTTGACGTGAAGCGTATGCTATCACTTTCTCGCGTTGCATCAGCACGCAACCGAGTCCTTGTTTCGAAGCGTCGCAATACACCACGAAGTCATCACATCCTTCCGGTAGGGATAGGATGGGTGCAGTGCATAGTTTCTGTTTCAACAGGTTGAAAGCAGCTTCTTGTTTGTCTCCCCAATCGAACTTTTTGTCTTTATGGGTCAGGGACGTCAATGATTGGGCAATCTTCGAGAATCCTTCAATGAATCTCCGGTAGTACCCGGCCAGTCCTAGGAATTGTCGCACCTCAGTCGGAGTCTTGGGTGCTTCCCAGTTCTTAATGGCTTCGATCTTAGCTGGGTCTACGTGAATTCCCTGCTCATTAACCACGTGTCCAAGGAATTGGACTTCGCGAATCCAAAAGTCGCATTTTGAAAATTTCGCGTACAGTTGCTCTTTCTTCAGTAGTTCCAAGACTAACCTTAGATGTTCGGCATGCTCCTCCCGATCCTTTGAATAAATCAGGATGTCGTCGATGAACACTATCACGAATTTGTCCAGGTAAGGTTTACACACTCTATTCATGAGATCCATGAATACGGCTGGTGCGTTGGTCAGTCCAAAGGGCATAACCAAGAATTCGTAGTGTCCGTATCGGGTTCTAAAGGCAGTCTTAGGGATATCGTTTTCCTGTATCCTTAGTTGGTGGTAACCCGATCTTAAATCGATCTTCGAATAGTAGCTTGACCCTTGCAACTGGTCAAACAGATCGTCTATTCGCGGTAAGGGATATCGATTCTTGATCGTCACCTTGTTCAGTTCTCTGTAGTCGATACACATACGGAATGATCCGTCTTTCTTCTTTACGAACAAGACCGGTGCTCCCCAAGGTGAGAAGCTCGGTCTGATGAATCCCTTGTCTATCAGTTCTTGCAACTGGTTAGACAGTTCCTGCATCTCCGTTGGTGCTAGTCGGTATGGGGCCTTAGCAATCGGTGCTGCTCCTGGTGTAAGGTCTATCTGAAACTCGACTTGTCGTTTCGGAGGTAGTCCAGGTAGGTCTTCGGGAAATATTTCGGGAAAATCGCGGACTACGACGATGTCCTCAATCTTCCTCTCTTTCTTGGGTTGCTCGGCGATGAGGGCTAGTATGGCAGCGTATCCCTTTTGTAGGTACTTGTTCGCCTTCATGCATGACATGATGTTCAAAGGTACTCCCCGCCTTTCCCCCTGAATCGAGATCTGTTCTCCGTTCTGCAACGTCACTCGTACGATCTTCTCGTTGCATACGATCTCAGCTTGGTTAGCGGATAACCAATCCATTCCAACGACCACATCAAAGCTTCCGAGAGTCACCGGCATCAAATCGATTTCGAGTTCATGATCCGCCAATACCATGACGCATCCTCGAAAGATGTGTTGTGTTTCAATTAACTTGCCGTCGGCTAGCTCTACGGTATACTTGTAGTCTAGTGGTGTTGGGGTAATATCTAGTAATTTGCTAAACTCACTAGATATAAAGCTCCTATCGGCACCGGTATCAAACAATATGCTAGCATAGACATTATTTAAAAGAAACGTACCGGTTACGATGTTAGGATCGTCCTTGGCTTCTCCCGAGCCAATCACAAATGCTCTCCCCTTGGCCGCTCCTCCTCCGGCCTTCTTCAATTGAGGACAATCCCTCCTCATGTGGCCTGGTTTTCCACATTCATAACACCCTCTGGAGGTGTTCTGGTTGTTGTTCTGGTTGTGGTTAGGGTTGCTGTTGTTGGTTGGAAATCTTGATCTGCAATCTTTGGCCATATGGCCATGCCTTCCGCACTTCAGGCAACGGTATCGTTCACATTGCCCGAGGTGATGGTATGAACACCGGTTACACAAGGGGTATTTCCCTTGGTACTAGGGGTGTTCATCGGTTCGGTTAACGGTTTGTTCGGTTTGTTCGGTTCGGTTTGTTCGGTTTTTGAAAAAAAAAAATTCTAACCGTTAACCGAACCGAACCGAATTCATTAAATGGTTATCCGAACCGAATTCTAACCGAATTCAATTCGGTTCGGTTTCGGTTAAAACCGAACAAACCGAATTCAACCGATTTAACCGAATTCAATCAAATCCAACCAAATTCAAGATTTTTCCCCAACTGTATATCATAATCCAAATCTGTAGATCTAAAATTCAACTGTAATCCACAAACATCAACAATTATCAACAAAAATATAAACAAAAATACAGGGAAAAATGAATGTGATATCAACAATTATCAACAAAAATAGAAACAAAATATAATAGCAATCAACAATTATCAACAAAAATCAATTGTAATCCAAATCTGTAGATCTAAAATTATTAGGGAAAATGAATGTGATATGAATTACTAATAGAAAGGATGTCGGAGAAGGATCCGGACGACAGACGCCACTAGCGAGAGAGCTGAGATAGAGGTTGAGAGGTGACCGGAAGGCAGACACCGGAGTTTCAGCTGAGAGATCGATTGAGAGATTTTTTGGTTTGCGGTCGCCACTCCTTTTGGCTGAGAGATCGGCGTGATCAGCGGTGGTCGGCGGTCGCCGGAGTTTCAGCGGGGGTCGGCTGTCGCAACTTCTTTTGGCTGAGAGATGAGAGATCGGCGAGAGGCGTGTGCGTGATGAAGACTGATGTACGGCAGCATGAAGCAAGGGATGACCGGATGAGGATCTCAAACTAGGTTTTAATTGATATATAATATATATATAAAATTTAATATATTTAATTAAAAATTCGGTTTAAACGGTTAACCGAATAAACCGAACAAACCGAATTAAAAAAAAAGGTATAACCGAAAACCGAACCGAAAACCGAATTCGGAATTCGGTTACGGTTAGCAACCGAACCGAAAACCGAATTCAGAATTCGATTCGGTTTTTTTCGGTTACGGATACGGTTCGGTTAACGGTTTTAAACGGTTTTCGGTTATTTTGAACACCCCTACTTGGTACACACCCTTCCCCTTGTCGTCTGGTTGAGTGGCAGTAAAGGCTCTGGCTGGTGCAGATCTTTGTTGTTGCTGAGGTTGATGAGATTGGTGGTGGCTGGGTTCCCACTTCCTCTTCTGGCTTTCTTGAGGCTTCAGATGTTCGCCTCGTTTGGGTAGCTTGCCCTGAGCTACAGCTTGGTCAGTCAGTTTATGAGCCAGCCTGATCAGAGGTTGGATAGTGGTGAGGTCAGACGCAGTCACCATGCTCTGAATTTGTTCGGGCAGCCCACTGATGAACTGCTCGATTTTCTTGTACTCCGGCGTCACCATAGCCGGACATAGCTTACACAGCTCATGGAATCGAGTACAGTATTGCTCGATCTCAGAGCCCACCATCTTCAGTACCCAAAACTCAGCCTCTAGCTTTCTGATCTCATCACGAGGACAGTATTCCTCTTGCAGTAGTCGGGTGAAATCAGCCCATGGCATGGAGTTGGCACCGTCCAACCCCAGGGTTTGTACATGGGTATTCCACCATGTGAGTGCTGGTCCTTCCAGTGTACCAGTTGCGAACTTCACCCGGTTCTCTTCAGTACATTCGCACATGGCGAATACAGACTCCACTTTCTCCACCCAGCGGAGCATTCCCACGGCTCCCTCAGTCCCCTTGAATTTGTGTGGGTGGCAGTTCAGGAAGGATTTAAAAGAACATCCTTTGTTGTTGTTGCCTTGTGATCCTGTCAGTCAGAAACCAATGTCGTAGGTCAGAGCGTGTTAGCTATACTATGTTAGTCATGTTAGGCGAGGGTTAGTACCGTTGTTCGAGCCACTGGTTTCACTAGCAAGGCGGTGTGCCTCGTGCTCTGCCAGTATCTTGTTAACCCGTCTGTCAACCATCATCTTAATGACGGCTGCGTCCAGTGTTCGTCTAGGAGGGCGTGCATGTGGTCCTCTTCCCGCCATAGATATTTTCTATACGAAGGGATAGAATGTTAGTAAGTCAGAATGTTAGTCAGATGTTGTGTCGGAAGTCAGATCATATGTCATGTTAGTTGTCAAGTCAAAGCAATCATGGTCAATATGTAATAAGTAAGACAAAACATAATTCTCATTAATAATAAGTTGGAAGTACAATAATTTCAAAAGGAAATACATAATAAGTTCTTCGAGCACATCCCGCTCGTCTAGGCTAAAATAAAGAAAGTACAAAATACAACAGTCCACTAGTCAGAATCCATGGAAACATGCGAAATATCGCTAGCAGCGTCTCCGTCGTCATCATCCTCCTCCGGATCCTCATTAGGATCCTCATCAAGGTCCTCTTCTTCGAGGTCCTCGGCCTCGAATTCAGGACCATCCTCCTGAGGTGGCTCCTCAATAAACTGTGCAGCCCATGCATTAAGCATGGCATCACTGGCCTGCACCATGGCCTGAGTCTCGGTGATGTCCGTCCGATTCTCGGTGATACGCACGTCGTGTTCCTGCACGACATCGACGACCTGTCCATGCTCGGTCAGTAGTTGGGACATTTGGAGTCGTAGAGCCTCCATCTGGGCTTCCAGTCTGTTGTTGCGCTCCTCCAGTCTCTCGTTCTGCCTCTCCAATCGATCGCTCTTCTCGCGAAGAACTCGGACCTCGTCTGTTAGCTCCCTACCCCTCCAGACTTCCCGTCGTGTGCAAGCAACATGTGCCGCGAAGGCCTGCTCCATCGGCACTCCGAACGGTGGTAGTCGGTGTCCTGGAGTGGTGTCGCCGGGATATCGATATGGAGGTACTCTCTCCTCGACGATCCAACTCTGGAGTATGGTGGGAAGCCATCCCCAATATCTGGCCCGTGCTGCGTCCCTCGCCCGCCGGTCCATCTCGGCGTCAACCTGTGATACTATGTCGTCGATCCGTCGCCGACTCTCTGCCGCCAAATCATCTGTGCCCGTGGGTCTAGCTGCGCTCCGGTTAGCGTTGCTGTTGTTGTCGGCCATCCTGTAAGTTTCACGTTAGTAAGTAATAGTTTAACATAAGCAATAATATCATCAATGTGCAAGTTCTAAGTGTAGTGTCTAAAGTTGAGCAATGGCTATAGTCTAAGCTTACTATATGCAAACCTAGTTCTCTATAACCAAGGCTCTGATACCAGTCTGTCACACCCCCAATTTCCCACTCGTGGCGTATGTCCACGTGGATGTGACGTGTCCAGAATCACAGCTCAAGGTCATATAGAACACCTCTATATGCGTTTACAAATCCAAGTTCGACACATACACTTGACAAAATAGTTTGCAGCGGAAATAAAGTAGTATTGCAGCGGAATAAATAAGTCATAACATGCAGCGGAAAATGATTGTTTACACAGCGGAAATTGTAAGTAGTTTAATACAACAACGTTTTAAATAAGATAAAGTCAAATTGTTTTCAAAAGACACGAAAACAAATGCATGTGGGGCCCTATGCTCATGTCCCCTATGTGCTTTCCTGCTCCACGAGCCTGTCATGCTAGTTACCTGAGAATACAAGTTTAAAAACAAGTGTCAACACAATGGTTGGTGAGTTCACAGGTTTTGATATACATATAGTAATGAAAAGTGTGTCATGCTGTTTATCAATGTTAGTACCGAGCCCTAGGCCCAAAGTGTCAGTGCGTCACTACCGAACTAGACTTGTTTGCTCTTGCCTCCGCTATGCCTCGTATACATAGCAAGTTAGGTCAGAATTTGCACGGGTTATGACACTCAGTCAACATGGTGCCCCGTGGGGTTAGTCATTCCCTAATGGATCCATCCAAACCTACCACGTTGTTCGTACATTAACGGTAAGACTTTGTGAGGGCTTGTAACGAGTTCAACACTTAATGTTTGTCCAATAACCAGCATACACAAAAATGTTTGTAATAGCAATAATGTTTGACTCGATGCAACTAGTATTCTCCCCCTATTTAAAAGCATTTGAAAAAGAGTAAAGAGGGGCCGTAAACTCACCTTAGTGAAACGAATGTATGTAAGCGTAAGCTCCCGAGTTGTCGTGTAGCACGTCGGTCACCGGCAACCTATATCGTAGATCGTATGTGAGTTCGTGTAGGTGACCGTGCTAGTGTTAGTGCTCGTGTTTGTGCTCAACAACCCTTGGTTGTTCATGTTTGCCCGTGTCGGTCCACAATGACCGTGTTTGCTCGTGTTGGTCCACATTGACCGTGTTTGACCATGTTTGACCAAAGTTGACCGTGTCTGACCAAAGTTGACCGTGTTTGACCAAAGTTGACCGTGTCTGACCAAAGTTGACCGTGTTTGACCAAAGTTGACCGTGTCAAGTCAACGACCCGTTGGTGAACCGTGTGACGGTTTGTGACTCATGTAGCAATCGTGTAAGTGTTTGTCGTGTGCAAAACGCGTAGGTCGCGTTTATGGACAACTTACTATTTATAGTAAGTTTCCATTTTTAGAAAGTTCACAAAGCATGACGGTGTTCGAGTTCTAGCATGCTCAATGGTCCTACGGGGTCATGTTAGCACATAGCACATTATCATACAAGTTCATATACGTCGTTTATAGCATGTTAGTGCACAAAAGTTTCCTAAAATGGAAAGTTTCCATTTTTAGCATACGTGACATCGGAAACCATCTAACTTAGCATCTAAACATCATATTATAACATAATAAATCATTTAGCATGCTCAAGTCATTCAACATATTCCTAAGTCGGTTTTTGTAACCATAAAGTTACTAAAAATAGTAACTTTGTGGTTTTTGCATAAAAATGACCATGTAACATTTCCAAGCAATTTTTCATACCATCATTCATCATAATATGCTATTTACTATCATCTAATCATGTCAACATAGTCTAAATCATCATCCATCAATATTTCATTCACAAAAGTTTCTATATTTAGTAATATTGCTAGAAATGACCATACTCATTATCGAAACCACATTCTAACAAATCAAATCATCATATTATCATCCTAATAGCAAGTCCACATACTTGCATGTTCGTGAATTCATCTCCAACAATCATTTTGCAAATAAAAGTTACTAATAATGGAAAGATTACTAAAAATCAACATTTTGATCATTTTAAACAAATCCAACCATGAGTAATTCTTCTAACATTATCAATAAGCATATCAACATACTCAAGATCATTCCTACCATCATGGATCATGCATGCATGGCCATCATTCAACACTTTATGAACAAAACATGAAATCCTTACATACACATCATCATAGATCATCACCAAATGCATTCTAATCATGTTAGATCATCATAAATCATCTTAAAATCAACAAACCCATATTATAAATTCGTGCATGTGAGCCATGGGTGCTTGCATGTGGGTTTTAACACATGCATGTGCGTGTGGTGGTGAGAAATGGACGTTCTAGCCATGGAGGAATGTAAATACTACCTTCTAAGGCTCCAAGAAGGCTGAGATGATGATAAAATCGAGCTAGAAGGCTTCTAAGAGCTTCTGGACAGCAGGTTCCTCAACGAATAAGAAGATGGTGGTGATGGGTGGTGGTCTAGGAGGCTTGCTTCAATGTTCTTGAGCTTCAATCTCCTCAACAATGGCTTCCAGCTGATGAAAATGGTGATTTGCAGGTGTAGGAGACGAGTTTGAGTGTCTTGGAATCGGAAATGAGAGGCTAGGTTGGCTGGTGATGATTACATCTTGGTTAAATAAAGATTCTGCGAACTGGGTCTCCTCGCGTAGCGCGACAGCTTCAAGAGTTCCCCTCGCGTAGCGCGAGGATGTTCCGCGTTCAAATTTCCCCCGCCACCTGTCGCGTATCGCGACAGTGTCCTTGTGGGCCGTCGCGTAGCGCGACAGATCCCCTGGTGAGCCCAATAGGCCCATTTTCATTGGTTTGATCCGTTCGTTGCCGTTTTCACGTTTACGAACTTTCGTTTGGCCTTGTTTGAACTTCCAAGTTCAATGTGTGAGTGTTTCGTGAGGTTTCGAGTGCTGTGTTTCACAATGTGGTAGACGTTCACCAACGTTCGTGTGTTTTGACACGTGTGTGCTGTTTGCCGATAATTCCACGAATTATCAAGTCATGTGTCAGTGTTCATACTGTCGTGCCACGTGTCACACTAAATTAATCTAATTCTAGTGCCACGTGTACATAATGCATTTAAATAAACATTTAAATAAAATCAAAGCTGACCTGGAATTTACGGGGTGTCACAGATGATCTATGTGTCAATCTAACAAGCAATATATAATAAATAACGTCATTCACCAATAACATATTATTGTTTTGTAACTTTTTTTAATGATCAAAGCCCTGTAATCTTTGTTTGTGTGCATGTGGTAAGTATATCATACACATTACATCAATGTAATGGAATATTACATACATATCACAGGAATGTAATTATCAGGCTTTGCTGCCCTGTAAGATTGTTTCCACACATGTACAGTAATGTAAGTAATATGTTTACATTATTGTAAGTGGCATGCTTACACTAATGTAAGTGGAATGTTTACACTAAAGTATGTAATATGCTTACACTAATGTAAATGGCTACACTAATGTAGTTGCAGTAAACAAGATTTACCTACATCAACGTAAGTGACCTAAAAGAACATTTTGTTTACCTAAATACAAGATCCTTAAAACAATGACCATTTTCTGAGCTATTAATGAACAAAATTGGTCATGTTATATATCTTCAATTACAAGAGAATATTAAAAATCACTACAAAATGCGCTTTTAGTATTTACATAAGCAATCATTTTAGGACAAGGGCCTTCATCGAAGGCCTTGCGATCAACAAAAACTGCACGGTCAGTATCTTCTGCATCGCCTTCAGCTACATTGGCTATGACTTCCCATGTACGTGGATCCAAAGCTGGAAATGTTTTCCCTAAAATTGATATATAAAAATTGTAAGTTATTTGTTTTTTTGGTGATTATGAGAACTTGTTATCATAAAACTCATTTCCTTAATACCCTGCTATCCAAAAGTACCTAAGTTCTTGTTTATGTAGTAATATATATTAAGAAACCAAATTTATGTAGCAACCAATGCATATGTGATGGATAATGGTCAAGCAAAGTAAAAAAAAGCAAAAATTAGTGGATGTTGAATCAACAAATTTTCCATTGATCAGAAGCTGAGTGTCATTGATACGAACAGGTGGAATAAAGACAATCCGCCAACAAAAGTTTTAATATTCCTTTTCGAAATGTATATCACGATAGAGATGATGTCAATAACCGTAACTTCAAATCACAAAAGATAATTGCAACAGTTTGTATCTTTGTCCTACCCAACAATAGTTAACAAGAAACCCATCTCTGCTTTCAAACTTTCATGAATCTTTGAAAGGATTAACAATATACCATGATCAAGATTTCAAGATCCAGATTTTGCTAAAAAAAAGGGCTACTTTTAGCTAGTCATCACTTTTGATACATATTTTTACTCATCAACATGTTTGAAAATCATATGTTAAAACCAAAAAAAAATATTCAATACATACCAACTTATATTTTCTTTGAGGGATTTCATCGAACAATTGGAGTATCAACTTAAAGAGAATTGGTAAATAAAAAAAATAACACACAGATGATAATTTCAATGAACAAATTCGTTTTGAGTATCTAACCTCGTGGAGTTATTGAAGACGAAAGTGGCTGGGGAAAAAGTGAACAGGAGATAACGCCAGAGATTCTTCTAGCAGCCATTTTTGTCGATTACTGAACCTGCTTGTCACCCTTTATCTTTATGTGTTATCCTCAACATCACCACTGTTGTGCGCCTGAACACCATTGTCACAATGAAAGCCATCATCAACTTGAACGAAATCGCCAACTTGAACAACATCGTCATCCTAAACTCCATCATTTTCACAGGCATAATTTGATCTCCACCTTCAATTTTTGAAATTCTAATAATGAGAAGAAAGAGAACATGCTTATTAAATGATTTAGATAAAGGTAAAAGATTATTAAATAAATAAATCATAATTATAGATTTGATGTGTAAAAGTGATGGACATGACAATTAAACAAAGTGACTATAATGCCCTTTCTATTAATTAAATAAACCAATGATGTGTTAAAGTTTTATTGGTTTAAAAAGATTTATGGGTTACTTCAATTACTATGGGTTATTATATGAGCCATATCCTATATACATATATATTGGATTTTATATATATTAAATTTAATATATTAGATTTTATATATATATATATATATATATATATATATATATATATAATATAAAATGGAGGAAAAAACACGAAAAAAAACGAGCTGGCTCGTGGCTCGAGGTTTTTTACGAGCCGAGCTGGAGCCAGAATTTTTGGCTCGAAAGAAATCTCGGCTCGGCTCAACTCGATTACAGCCCTACAAACAAGGTTGGATTTACAAAACTAATTATTGCAAAGGGGAAAAGTTGTAACTTAGTGAAGTCACGAGTTTAAATTCAAGTAGAAGAGAGAGTTTACGAATTTATCTGGTTTTTGTTTATTTGGTGAGTATGCAGTGGCGGATCCAAGAATTTTTTCAGTGGGTTCACTATTTTCATACGTTTCGATTAAATAAAACCGGACAAAAAAATCGAATTGGGTCGGGTCGACGGTTTGGGTTTGTAATGTTCACCACGTAATAACAGTGCAATATATTAAGTCAACGATTAGAATTAGAAAACATTGTCATTAAAGAGTTTGGAGGTACAAATTGCACTTTCGTTTAAGATTTTTGAGCTCTAAATCAACGGGGTCACACGCCCTAGTGGGTCCAAGTGGCGGACTAATTTCACAAAATACATAAAAAATTAACAATAATTTAACAAAATACCTAAAAAAATCAACACTAATTTCACAAAATAACCAACTAAAACAACACTAATTTCACAAAATACCTAAACAAATCAATAGTTCAAACGTTTAATACTAATTTCATAGAATTAGATACTTTTTTTTTGTTTGGTCGCACTCCTTGAGTCGTCAGTCGCCGCAGCCGTAGGGAGCCAGGGAGAACCTGAGAAGCCGCGGTGGTTGCCGGAGGGCAGGGGGCCGGAGGGGCCGGTGGCAGAGCCGGCGGGGGGCAGGGCAGATGCGGAAGGCCGAAAGGGAGCTGCTGTAGGGTTTTTTTTATGGGAATTTTTGATCGTGAATCCGAATGGGGGTGGGGGTGGGGGGTATGGGAAAAAGTGTGGTTTTAAATTTTAAAAATAATGACCTCACAAACTTGAAAAAAAACAGAAAAAAAGGGAGAGAAATAAAACAGAAACAGGATTTGAATTTGTGACCTATGGGATGAAATTAGGATTCCCTTACCACTAGACCACTTGGATATTATATTCTTAAGATTCACCTTCAAAATACTAATGGGTTCACCTATTTTTTAACCCTTTAAAATTTTTTTTCCTATTAACGTTTCGAATCGCGGTGGGTTCCGGTGAACCCATAACCCACTATGTAGATCCACCCATGTGAGTATGATCTCATAGCGGTAAGGGTAACCAGATCTTTGTGTCGTGGCATGATAACCGGTTCTTATCTATATTTTTAAATGGTATTTACATATTTCTCTTCATAATATCATTTATTACATATATACTCAAGTAAAAAAACATTTATATATTTCCGGTTTTTAAAATATATTTTTCATTCCAAATAAACTAATCAATTACATATTTCCTCCTCCTTAGGGGAAATATGTAATTGATTTTAAGGGTTTTATAAATTATAAATATGTAATTAAAGTTTAGAGAGATTTATGTAAATAATCATATTTTTAAAATGAAAGAAATTATCAAATTAATTTTTTTTTGAACGGCCTCAGGCTAAACGACTGTTTTGAGCCCAAACAGGCACACATCCAAGGGCATGCTCCATCATCACCCATCCACCACCAGATAAATGGGAACCAGATAAATTCGTAAACCGGCTTCCTTGCTCAGATGTAAACTCCTAACCTCAATAAGATCAATTTCTCCCCTTCATTACAATACCGCTAGACTATAAGTAATTTGGTATCAAATTAACTACCATCGTAAATTATTTGGATTCAACACGTCACATTATTCAAGGTTGAGAAGCTACAAAGGTAATTGAGATTGGTAGAGAATAAGTCAATGATTTATTGACTTTATTAAAAATGAAGTCTTGCTAACTTGACTCAATAAGATAGATATATTTTTGACTCAAAATCTTCTATCTCTATGTAGTTTCAAAAGTTATTAGAGTAAATTGTTGAGATGATCTGCGTGTTTTGTTAGTATTTAATTATTTGTTTCTATGTTTTATACATTTCTTATATGGTCTCAAACTTTAAACATTTATAACTAGGGGTGTTCACGGTCCGGTTTTTACGGTTTTTAAGTGGAACCGCAACCGAACCGTTAACAGTGGTTTTTAAACAATGATAACCAAAACCGAACCGTTCAAAATACAAACCAAACCAAACCGAACCGTTATCGACGGTTTGGGATTTTGATCCCGTTAAAAATAAAATCGAATCAAACCAAATCTTTATAGTTTAACACGGACTATTTACACCAAGTCCTATGTACTTTTTTAAAATATTGAATAAATTAAGAACTCAATATGTGAATACATACATATATAAACATCTATATATGCATATATATGGATATATCGATATATTGATCTGTATATACGTATATCTATATTTATATATACGCGTGCACACATATATATGGTCCGGTCCAGTTTTTACGAACGGTTTTTTATGAAAACTATAAACCAAACCGTTTATTATGGTTTTAAACTTTTGAAACCGACCGATCGAATGTTTGAAAAAAAACCGTGAAACCGAAACGATGAATGGTTTGAGCGGTTTCGCGGTTTGGAACCAGACCGTGAACACCCCTATTTACAACACATACAGTCAAAGGTCGCCAAATTGCTCTCGCATACTTAACCTAATTACACTCACATAAGGAATGTATGTGTTACTAATTTTTAAAGTTTGGAACCATGAGTCATTTATGAAACTAAAGAATCAAAAGTGAAATAGTAGCTAAACAGAGGATGGCCTCGACAATTTACTCAAATTTATTATGTTTATGGAAATAAATAAAGTGTCTTATTGTTTAGAAACTAGACATAAAGATGACAAGTATAGTCCAATTCTCGTATAGTTGGGGTGATGAGATGGATTTTATCACTTCTATTTTTTGAGCTACTAAAGTTTGTTTTAGAAATGATGGTTATTTCAAGGGTATGCCCACTTGGGTTCGTAATTATTTGGTTTAGTATATATTTTTCAGGGCTCTGTCATTTATATATAAAAAAAATTATGTATTTTTTTTATTAGTTTTATTATATAATTTGTCTACTTAGCTCGAAATTCAATCATGTAATTGAATTAAGTGAGAAAGGAATCCAAATGTATTTTTTTAGACCAACTTGTCAAATGTGTGTATATGCACCAACAAAAACTAATAATAAAGGTTAGAATGTGTTGGTGCATATAACTGAATATTAAGTATGACAAATCCTAAAGAACTTGTTTTGAAATTCAATCATGTAATTGAATCAAGAGAGAAAGGAATCCAAATCCTAAAGAACTTGGTTTGGGTGAAACATCACAAATTCATGTTTACTTATGTTGAATATTAAGTATGACTAAACGGACGGGTTGGGTCACTCACATAACGGGTTAGAATGTGTTCGAGCCAGGATGACTTTTAATCAAAATCAATTTTGGTCTAAATCAGTTGTTTAATAAAACATCAATTTAGTTTAAGTAAAAATGAGCTGAAAGTAAACAAATAGTTTATTTGCATAATCTTTGATACTTTTATAATCAAATATATTATTGACAATATATATTCTTTTGAATCTATTCCATTAACGTAGTTTTTAGGTTGCATATCTTGACCCACATTTAGAGGTGTCAATTTTTACCTGTATCAAAGGAAATGGGTTGGTTTGGGTAAACAATTGTATTATAATGGGTTGAAATGGGTAACATCATAGTATTGAATGGGCTGAGATGTGTAGCAATTAAACACAATGCGGGTTAAGATGGGTAACCAAAAAACTATGTAAATGCAATGGATTCAAACATTTAAGAATGATTAATAACATATTTGATGAGAAAATCACTAAAAATTATCCAAATGGACTATTTGTTTACTTACAACACATCTTAAGTTAAACTAAATAGATGTTACCCGTTCTGACCCGCACCCATCCTGACCCGAACCAGTTCTGACCTGTTACCCAACCCGACCCAACCCGCCCATTTTGCCAGACATACCCACATTGTATTAAAGTGTTACACATCTCAACTCATTCTATTCTATGTTGTGTTGCTACTCATTTAAGCTCAAAATACGGCGGTTATTCACTAAAACCAATCATTTTAGGTTAAGATAAACAAATGTAAATGTATTGAATACCATTGTTTCCAACAAATGTTGGACATTTTACTTACATCTTTTGAACTAGTTGGTCAACAAACAGATGTGGCAAAAAAGCCACAAACTTTTTGACCAAATATTTATGAAGTATGTTGTATCCAATGTAATGGGTCGACCACAATTGACTAAAGAGTTGGACAACTATTGCTTTTAAGTAAAAGATCATCTTTAGCATTAATATAATGGTTTTATGAAGTTTGAGTGCTCAATCCACTTGTTATTTTATTCTAAATAATATTTGCACTAAGGTTTGTTTATTTGTTGCTTTTACTCTTTCTTAAAAGTCAATAATTTTTATTATAAGTTAAAATAGATATGTAAACATGTCAACAAGATTGACCAATGATGCAACATGTCTCCTCAACCGTTTTGATCAAATTGTTTTAAACTAAATGTCAATACAACTTTGACCAGAATCAAGTCAACGTTGGTAATACAATGCATTTTTTCAAACAATAAAGCTAACTTAATCCTGGCTTCTAAATTACTGCAATCAAATTACATGTTGTTTGGATTGAAACTCATAACTTTCGCATTTAAGAGGAATAACTTTTTTAAGTATACTAGTCTTATACTACCGAATACAATACTTTTAATCAAATTCATGTCATGTTTAAAATCAATATCCAATTCAAAAATAATAAAAGTGTTAGTTACTCTATACTCTCTTTGTTGCCGATTATTCACTGAGTGTGACATAAATAAAGCTGAGTAATCGATCATATCACTTTTATCTCTGATGTAAATGGTTTAATCGAGTTTGATGCAACTTAGTTATAGACAATAGACTGAAATCTTTGACCGTGAATTCAAACTAAACTCTTCCATGCTTATTGATTGTTATGACATTTGCATATTGTAGACTTTACACAAATAACAAAGGTTTTTTTTTTTTTAAACTGTTAGTATCAAAAGAAACAGTTTCTATATGTATTTCATCATTCACAAACCCCTCTAATAGCTTTGGTATTAATGAGATTTTAATGTATATGTTTATTTTCAAGTCTCGTTAACAACTAGCAAATAACAAACAATTTGAAGTGAGATCATTCATTATTATATCAAGAAAAATAAGTTAAAACAATACAATAACCCTAACCTGACTATGTATTTTATACACTCAACATTCTTGATCTACAAGCAAAGTAAATATAAATGACTCGAATACTTAAACATGCAATCTAGAGTCTCCTCATCATACTGACTTGTATACGAAACTTTTACAGCTCACCCAAGTCAGCTTCATTGGGTTGGAGAGTTAACCCAACATTCACCCTCTAATTCCTAACTCGAACTTGGGATGTTTCAGTTTGTCACACCTATGTATGGTAAAACGGGCCGGTTAGATAATGGATCAGAATGAGTGTGGGCTATGATGAGTTTTATGAAAAATCATTTTGGGTCTAAATGGGTCGCTTTTAAAAAATATCAATTTAAATGAGTTGAAATGAAACAAATAGTTAATTTGAATAATTTTTAATGATTTTTCTCATCATATATATTATCGATCATTCTTACATCTATAAATTCATTATATTCACACAGTTTTTAAGTTACACATCTTGATTCGCATTGTGTTAAGATGTTACTCATCTGAACCCATTATATGTCATAAGTTTACTCATTTCTACCCAAAATACAATAATTTTTTACCCAAATTTACTCATTTATCTTAATATAGGTCAAGATTGTCAGGTCTAGTCACACTGATGACAAAGATTACTGAATGCATAAAGAATGCTTTGTCAGCTATGAGAAGGGTCCCAGTTTGTCACGCTGGTTGCAGATAACTTTGGACTGATTCTTCTTTACCCTGCTTTTGAGTCGGATGCTCGTTTGTGGGTTGGGCTCGGTCTCGGGCATTTGATGGAGGACCCGAACTCCTTTTCAAAGGTGGTACAAAACCTTCCATTGGTTTCTTACGTCTCGTATAAACATATATGTAATAGGTGTTGCTGTATTCAGTAGATTGTATCACCCTTGATCAAACTGGCTTATCCATTTTGGTGACTATCTCTTGGTTTGCTTGATTGCTAAAGTGATGATAGTAAACTCTTTGGTTGCAATCATGGTGCAACTTTTTTGAACTAGCCCTAACAACTACAATACGTTTGTTAATCGTTTTGGTTTTTGAACGTGGCTCTGTTACCGATTAAAATATCAATCATATACAATTAACAAATTACACACAATCTGTCGTGAAGTCACTATTTATTCTATCAAGAAAAATAACTCAAGACCTTAATAAAATAAACTATAATATAATAACCATAACTTAGAAGTATTTATTGATATAATATTCTTAATAATATAACACAAATAGAGGTGAACATACCAGGTGTTTTTTAGTTTCAAATTGGTTACAATTTGATCAACAAAGTCAAGAACAATGTTAAATTCAATTTTTGACTGATTTTTATTACTATTTGACTGGTTTTTATTACTTTTTGACCGGATTTTATCATTTTTTGACCAGTTTTGGTTCCTATTATGATTTCTTTAAGAAACTAAAGCCGATTCAAGTAGGATCGGTTTTAGTTTCAGGTCAAGTAGTTGATTCCAGTTCCATTTTCCCCACTTCTAGACTCAAATACTTAAACTTGCAACCCCCGAGTACCACACATACCGACTTGTATATGAGAGTTTTATGGCCTACCCAAGCTAGCTTGATTGGGTTGGGAATTAGCCCTGCATGTTAGATGGTCAGGACCTGTCATAGGAATATATAAGATGGTCCAGAAGTTGATGGATGAAAACCTGATCCATGTCTTACGCTTCTAAGAAAAACCCCACGTGGTGGTGCTTAAATGGCATATGGTTTGCATGGCCACTGCTTCAAGCTGCACGGTGAACAGGCAACTCTTGATTCACTTGTTACCTAGGTTAACATTTGTTTTTTTTATAGTAGTTTTATATTAGCCTTCCATCACGCATCATTTGCGGTGCATACATATAACGTATATATGTGGACCCTCAAGGGGCCAAAGTAAAATTGCACCAATTTTAACGTTATTTTACTTATTTTGTGAAAATAACGTTAAAAATGTTGGGATGATCAACTTCAAACGATAACTTTGAGCCGGGGACTCCTTCGAAGCAGCCTCTCTATCCCAACTGGAATAGGGGTAAGGTTTGTGTCTATCCTTTCCTCCCAGACCCTACTGAAAAGTGAGAATATACTGGGTAAATTTGTTATATTAGCCTTCCATCATGTCACAAATTAAACCCTTTTGCACATATCACTTGCTACACATTTCCAACAAAACCAACCCAAACCAAACCATTGATACCGTACATGACTGCCAGTCCAATGCCCATTGCTTGATACTACTTGTTACAAACATTGTAGAATACTTCAGAGGGTTCATGGTGGGTGTCAAGAAATATAATTCCCATCTTCAAGATCATACGATTTCATCCCATATAAAACCTACAAGCATGAAAGATGGTTAACATAGTACATTTCCACTTTTACTGATGATAGCAACACACTATAAAAATGAACAGAAATTGCAACATAGTCGGACCTATAATTGTTCACATAATGTGGTGTTTTAGAAATCTTCATCCACAAGAATGATTGATTGGTTGCATACACCTGCGTCATTCAGAGATGCCATGTCATCATCAAGAAATGTATGCGTCAGGGGGCCCTGCAAATAAGACCAGCAGAAGAAATTAGCAGAGAACGGATAATATGGTGACATGAACAGCGATAAACCCTCATGATTTTTGAAATCGACGGATTTTCCTCTTTCAATTTATAGATGTAGATCTCGGACCAATGGAGGATTTTCTATCAAAAGAGAAGACTAGGTCTAAGTAAGGTATAATAGGACAAAACATTTGATCAAAGACAAACCTCTTGAAGATATAATCGGAGCTTGAAGAACTTCAATTTGAAGAAGCTCAAGCAAAGAGTCTTCAGCTTGCCAACCTTACAAAAAGGAATTATTGTAAACACATTACGGTTCAAAACAGACAAAATATGAAAATGACATAACAGAATCGAAAGAAAAACAATTACAGTGGTGGTTGCTGGCAACTTTTTTGTTATAGGGGTTTTTTCACAAATTGATGGTCCAATACACTTCAGAGTAACAGCTGCAGGAAACAAAAGATGCATAAACCTTGTTAAATTTGGTGTGTTTGGTTTAGTACAAACTACAAAGCTCAAAGAGAAATGATTATTTGTTGAAGAGATCAAAAAACATCGTTCAAAAAGATTAAAAAAAGAAAAGGGAATCTTAATGATCTGAATCAACAAAACAAGTTTCCATGTTAAGATAGGATTATAAGAAAGAAGTTGATTAAAGAAATAGGTTCATACTAATAAGTCCAGAAGCCATTTTCTGAGGGCCTGCTGGACCATTTAAAGGCCGTTCATCTTCGATTCCATAAAATGCTTTGAGCTCAATGAATCTATAATCAATTTCGAGACAATATGAGTGGAATGATCATTGCACAAAAAATAATGACGGATAGAAAAGATCTTTGTTAAAGAAGGTTTTTCACCAATCGCACAGATGTATGCCTAACATTAGTTATGAATTTTGCAACAAAACACCTTCATTACTTCATATACCAAAAAAAAAAGACAAAAAAGAAATGGACTGTGATGGAGGCCATTATGAAGATATATATCAATTAAGTTAAATTACTCTATGATGATGGATTTTCAAGGTACCAAATAGAGGCGGCATACGCATGCGGGCAGGTTAGACGTATTGAGTAACATGTCATAACGGGTATGGATCAAACAACTAAATATGTAATGCGGGTCAAAATGAACTGGATTGGATTAGGCTGACTCACAAAAAACTTATACTACATTTTTCTATACTTTCAGATAAATAATGCCATACATATAATAATAAAACTGTGTTACTATGAAAAAATAATCTAACCTTTTTTAATTAAATTATTTAGGAGGTCTTTATAAATGTGATTACTCTATGGTTAACTTTGAGCCCATTTGACCTGTTAGATGTTTTCTTTCTAGTTTAAATCTTCGGTGTAACCCATTTGACCCATTAGAGATAAAACGCAACCCAAATGGAACATTTTTACAGATAAAAAGCTCAAACTATCTTTACCTCTAGTACCCAATGATAACTATAAACACTATATTTTCGTTAAATTTATCTCAAATAGTAGAACCGTAACTTTTTTGAAACTATTCACCTCCATTGTCCTCTGTTAGGGTTTTCCCCAACCTGATATAATTCACATATGCATCATAATGTGAACCCTATTGTTTGTATGACAGTGTGAATTGGCAAAATTTGGTCATTTGGTATATCTATTTCTTTTCTACACCATAACCATACAATTGTAAACCAGTAATATCTGAAGCTGCATTAACCTTCATACATCTCATAATTGAGGTTCTAACTCTCTCCTCTTAATACCTGTCTTTTAATCATAAACTTCATCATTTTTGAACTAGATGTAACTGTACACGCACAAGCACATGTGCGCGCGCGCGCACACACATTTACATATGATGAGACAAATGTAAGAAGCAAGAATATAACCTTTAATCAATGAATGTTTGATACATCTTTGACAATACCTTGGATGGAGCCTCTTGATCTCTTCCAGATTTTGGTGTGGCTTTGACATTACCAGGCGTACATACCTGTGCAAGATTATAATATTCATACTTTATCTACATAAACCCACAACCTTAAAATAGTATTCCTAATTCTAATGCATACAGCTCTACAGTATCATATTTATAACGACAGATTAACTGCATTAAAGCATATGCGTACCGAATCTCAGACTCCTTGCGCTCTCTAGGAGTAATCTGACAAATGACAATAAGAAGAATGTGTTAAGTTTAAATAACTCTAAATGATGATATACAACATATACTCTTTGTTTCACCTCACTCCCATTCAATATTTTAACATATGCCAAACGAGCAATCAAGGCAAATCTTCCAATCCCACCTCTGTTTGGATCAGTTGCTGGATTCTCAGAACACCTGATATCCTGCACTTGAAACCATAATATCAGTAAGTCTGGATTTAATGCTGGAAGCTTAAAGCATTAAGCTACTATAACTCTATAAGCTTTTCTGACTCTGCATAACACGCTAATGAACAACTTAAAGTAAAGGTTCATGCTTTTTTGGCCCCTTCATGAACATAAATGCACGTCTTAATCATTAAGGGGCTGTTTGGTAGCCACTTAATGGGTTTGAATGGGTCTGAATCTGAACCATTCAGATTCAGACCGTTTGTTTGGGACATCTGAACGAAAAAAACATCTAAATGGAGGTCTGAATGGAGAAAATGGAGAAAAAAGAATGATGTGTCCCTTCTTCCTTCACGCGGCTTCCTCCTCCCCACCCCTATCTCGGCGCCGCTCGACCAACAACCTACTGCACCGCCGCTCAATCCCACCGCCTACCGGACCGCCATTCGACGCCACCGCCGACCGCATCAAAGCATCCCACCGGTGGTTCAGAAGTTTAGGTGCGGCGACCAATGTTCAATGTTTGATGCTCGAGGCTCGACCGTCGACCGATGCTAGGAGTGTGCGACAGGAGGAGAAGGCGGCGACGGGAGGCGGGAGGCGGCGATGCTCGAGTTGGGCGACCGACAGGATGGGTTTGATATTTTTTTTAGGGTTTTTCAATTAAAAGGTATTTTTCATTCAGATGCTAAAACAAACACCACCACTTAATGGTTCAGACCCTCTTAACCATTTAGACATCTTAATGATTCAGACACAACCAAACGGCCCCTAAGTGAAACTCTGATTCACATTTTAAACAAAATTTCCTTTAGTTCTAGGCCCACACTACTTTCTCACAATTTTTTGAGACGCATATTCCACATGAAATCTTTTTTTTTTTCCAAAAGATTAGAAAAGAATATAGTAAATGACAGGTAAAGCATATCAGATAGAATAACCTTACCACTAGGGAAGGATAAGAGTTTAGAGCATCAATGGAAGCTAGATCCTCAATTTTATTACCTCCTGGCCAGTGTAAATTACAAATTAGTTGTCATTATAAGAATGTTAAATATACAATGGAAACTAAATCACCAATAAGTAGGCAGCGCAAATTTTGGAAAGGCTTATACTGTGCTTCATCTGTAGTGGGGTACCAAATGTGTTCTATGTTATTCTTATTCAAATGAAGCTGCTCCAAACTGAATGCAGAAACCATATTTTCAAGGATTAACATCAGCATTATAAACCTTACAAAGCTAACCCAAGAAGTGACAAGATGCTTTTTATACCATTTCAGTTGTGAAAGCTTCACAATTTCAACCCAATCAGCTATACAGTTCTCTTCCAAATTAAGAACCCTCAGAGAGCAAAATCCTTGTACAAATTCAGATGATGTAGGCTGGGTAACACATTGTAAAAAGAGATTATCATTATATGCGAAATTAAAATCTCTTTCAAATTAAGAACCCGCTGCATTCTCTAAACAATTGGGGAACTAAGTATATCACAATTATTGCTAAAATTAAAATCTCAAGCCACATATTCCCCGATCAAACATTTTCTCCGGGATCCACACATGATAAGTATATGCATACATGTTGACACTTTTTTTCTCCCTAATCCTGCTACGAATAGGATTTTATTGGGTTATATTTGTTTGTTTGCATGCA
>SZYD01000055.1:0-34343 GCA_009363875.1 Mikania micrantha | reverse complement strand
GTCTGATGATGAGGATAAGGACGGATCGGGAGTGGGCCTTCTGATTCATCTAGTACTGATGATGATGATGATGATGATGACGATGATGATCAAGCTCCTCCCTCATATGAGATCCGGCCCAAGAAAGCAAACGACAAGAAGACTCAGGCTCCTCCTCCTTCGTCTCCCTCAAAGACAGCTGAACCTGAAGCAACTGAGGAAGTAGGAGTTGTGCCTGTGAGACGTCAGCTGGATGAGACTCTCACTATGATTCTAGACGCTCAAGTTAGCTACGACAAGGAGGAGGGAGAGATCATTCACTGCCTTACTAAGGAACAAATAGCTGAGCTATTCAGGTTAAATCCTGATGAGGTTATCACTGACGATACCTCTGTTCTTGTTTTTGATGAGCCTGATCCAGAACCTTTTGATGACATTGATGAGGTTATTCTAGAGGATATTACTGAGGAGGAGTATCCAAAGTATACATCGGCCGAGGATGAGCTGCCTACATTTACTGACCAGTTTGATCAAGCCACAGAGGATCTTCTGGTCAGATACCTAGAAGAACAAGTTGAAGCAAGCAAGTCTGAATCCGATGATCAAAAGAAGAGGAAAGAAGAGTGGGAGGCCTATTGGGAGGTCCTGAAGAAACAGAGTACTGAGAAGATGTCAGCTACTCACAAGAAGGTTTACAGGACCAAAGGCTATAAGGCTGGAGGTCAAATTCTTAGCTGGGCATATTTCCATGACCTTGGATGTTATGCAGTGAAAAGAGAGAGAGGAATAGATTACTTCAAGCATCCCCATGACTTTAAGACGTTGCCAGGCTTTGAAGTGAATCAATTAGCACGTCTTAAGATGCTATACAATGAAGATTCGGGGATTTCTGCTTGGTTCTCTCGACAGATCCAGTACGAGTACCGAAAGCGGTGGGTGAACTTCCAACCTCAACAGCCTGAACGTTACTATCTTCCAGAGATTGATGGAGACACCCGGAAACATAAAGTATCCTGAAGTGGCTTCCTCCTAAAGTCTTGAAGAAGATTCCTTTACGGAATATGCGTCAAGATTTTATGGAAGGCTTCCGATGGTGGTATTACGACGGTCGTACTGGAGAAGCAGTGATTGTTCTATTCAAGGACAAGAAATGGGAGACTGTGAGGATTTTTGAGCCTATGTGTTGACAAACTTGTCCCACAAAGATGTTATAGCACTGTATCATCATCAGATTTTCTTTAATGTACAGGACATGGAACAGGCACTTCAGTTCATGAGAGTGATCCGAATCTGCATATGCTTAAAGGTTCATGCTGGAGCTGACTGGAAAGCTATCACTGAGAAAAATTTCACTGAGAATTTCAAGAAAGACACTTCCAAAAGTTGAACTAGGTCCAAGGGGGAGTTTGTTGATGCATTTAATGTCCCTAGTTCAATTTTGTACTATTCATCATGTAAAGATTAAAGTTATATTAAAGGAAGTTGTCTTTATTCATCGTTCTTAATGTTTAATATTGATTATATGATTGTTTGATTGTTGATTTGATTTAATTAAGTAATTGAGTATGAGTATTGTTCATTCGGCCGAATGACTCTAACGTATGAAGTCATTCGCCGAATGAAACTAGAGTATGACTATAGTCAGCGAATGAGTCATTCGTCGATGACTCATTCGACTGAATTACCTATTCGACAGAGTCATTCGCCGAATGAGTTGTTTTGGCCACTCATTCGGACGAATGTCTACTGCCTATAAATACAAGTTAAAATCATTTAAACCCAACTTTGCCGAGTCCTCATTCTTCCCAATGCACTCTAGTGTCAAATCCTTGAAGTTTTGAGCGATTCTTCACGTCCAACTTCGATTCTCAACCGTGGTGATCGATTCTCATTCGCACGTTGATTCTACACACTCGATTCACCACGGTTGCTGTTGATTTCGATGGAAAACCCTGGAATAGGATTCCGCACTATTCCAGAGGCTGTCAAGCAGATTCCCTTGGAATCGGATTGTTTCCGAGCTCCTTCGGGTCCTACAAAGGGACATCTGCTATAGCTGTGGAGGAACCACTCTCTCCCACTTCCCAAACACTTATGAGAGTGGTGACACAGTTACAAGCTAGGTTCCCTGACCCAAAGCCTACCATATCAGAGGTTGATCCTAGGAGAGAAGAAGGGATCAATGCAGATGAGGCTGCCACTACTGATGAACCTTCTCAAGTTCTTCAGGACAATGGTACAGGCAATAGGACCTCATCTGCGGCAACCAACATTGGGGAGGACTTCTTTGAGGCCCTTCTCAATGAAAGGATCCAGGGTGCCAAAAAACCACATCTGGTGGTGGAGGTGCAGGAGCTAGGCTCAGGACTCCATCGCCCCATGATTCTACTCAGGTAGATGAGGGCACCAAAATACAGGAATTGACGGCTACCTTCACGGCATCACATCCTCCAAGCCAGGGTAGCTCATCTGGAAGCTGAGGTGACTACCCTGCGGCTTGAGGTCCAGACTAAAGATGCTACCATTCTGGACCTCAGGAGGCGTCCCCCAGTTCTTTTTCAACCCTTTCATCCTGATCCTGCTACAACTACCTTCATCTCCCCTGATGCTACCAAAAAGGGGGAGAATACAACTTCTGCAGGGTCAGGATCACAAGCAAGAGAAGAGGAAGCCGCTTAGGATGTCAACCCATCCATAGTCACTTTGACTACTGAATGGGATGACTTCTTGGGTACTTACTTTCATGTTTCCTCTACTTCCTCTTCCTCTTCTTCTGAAGCAACAGAGGCTGCCAAAAGACAGAGTAAGAGCCCAACACAACAAATGTCTCTTTGGAGCCTCAGTCTCATGTTGGGACTCACTTGTCCCCTTCTAGGACTAAGTCTCCTTCTGAGACTGCAGCCCAGGTTGCCATGAAAGACACTATTCAAGAACAACCTTCAATCTCCATGGAACCTGTGTCCCCTCCTACTCGGACAAAGGCCACTGAAGACCTCTCCTCTTCTCCTGAGCTCTCTGGGGAAACTAATAAGGAATCAATCAAGATGGTTGGTCAAATGGGGGGCAGTGAATGCTAAGGTTAACTCCGAAGCTGCAGCTGCTTCCGAAGGCCCAGTCATTCTTAATGTTTCCTCCTCAGAAGAGATAAGTGCCAATGAACCAGTTTGGTGAGGCAACATGAGACATTGCCTCTGGGGTAAAATTAACTGCTGATGATAAAGGAAAAAGAAAATTAACCCCAGAGGAGGAAGCTGAACAAGAGGAGAGGATTCCAAAGAAAATGAAGGGCGACCAGACACTTCAATGGATGATGAACTCATCAGATTATCTGCCCTTCTTCAGGAAAAAGGGTATGATATTGATGAAGTACTTAGCTGGTCGGTACCTAGAATGGCTGTCGAGCTGGACATGGTACGGCAGCAAGAACAGGCTGCTGCTGCATCCAAGGCCCAGATTGTCCTTACAAAGAAGCAAAAGGAAAAGGCCTATAGAGACAAGTCCAAGGCCTTTCTCCTGGAATATGGCTTCCATGCTCGGCAGCTAGGCAAAATGAAGAACTCAACCATGGATATGCATATCAGAGACATCAAGGCTAAGGTTGCCAAAGGTGAGTTACCTTCAATTGAGCAAATACATGCTCAAAGGGAAAGCCTAAACTTAGGCTTAGGGGGAGGGGTAAGAATAGAATTTCCCCTCTCTGGAACAGGGATCAGACAGGGTGAGGAAGTCATGTGTGGGGAAGCAACAAAATCCATGTTCCCCAACATGTTTCCTATCAACCCTAAAGAAGAACAAACATCTCCTCCATCAAGTCCCTTTATGGACAACATGCCAATCTCTTCAATGATCAAGATCAATAAGGACAAAAAGACTGCAAGGAAACAACCATCTCTAGTCCCTGATCCTGAGAGACAAAAAAAGGCTGATGAGAGGAGAACAGAACCCTCAATGACTGAGGATGCTGGTCCACAGCCTACTGCAACAACAGGTGCAGCAGTAGGATCTAATGTGGAAGAACAACAAGCCAGAGATCAGAGGAGTCAAGCTACTGCTCAAGTCAGACCAAGATTCACAAGAAAAAAGAGCATAGCCAGAAGGAAAAAGAAAAACCTGCCATCTCCTCTGACTTTGAGCCAGACTCACCTCCCCCAGGATCAAAGGCCAAACCAGGAGCTTCAATGCCCCAAGATCATCCAAAAGACCTACATGATCTACAGAATTATCATACCTATGTTCCTGTTGTAAAATGGAGCTACAGTAGACTTCACAAAATGTTTACTCTCACTCTGCTCATTGGAGGAATAAAGGTAGTGGAATTGACACAACTTTTGTACTGGCTGCACACCTTTGTCTTTGATTTGGAAAACCTCCCTCTTGAAAATCCAGACAATGGACAAGAAGGGAGGCAAGCACTCAAATGGGTGGTAAAGCAAGGGCTCAGGTCCTGAGGGGAGAAAAGGTTGTAAAGAGGATCCCATAGGAAGTTTTGGTAGCATCAGCCTAGGGGGAGACTGTAAAGACTAATAAAGGTTGATACTTTACCAAACTTCTTATTTTGTCTAAGTACAGGTGCTACATTGACTAAAAAGCCTTCGGAAGGAAGAAGTGATTCGTCGGAGCAGCATTGCTTCCGAAGGATAACTTGTTCCCTGCCGAAGGTTATACAAGACAACTGCTTCGGAAGATTAACACTTAAAGGTATGAAGCTTCAAAAGACTTAAATCTTCCGAAGACTTAAAGTTTCCGAGGAATCTTCTTTTGCACCAAAGACAAAAACAAAGACAAAGACTTCCGAGGTTTATCCTCTGACAAAGACTGTAGCTGATTACTTTCACAGTAACAAAAGGGACTGACACAAGACATGCTGGTTCTGATTAATAAAAAGAACATACCTAAAGACAGACAGCACCTTACTCCCTTCCTCAGCATTAAATGCAAAAGATTATCTGAAGCCTTGAAGATCATCAACAAATGCTTTGTGTATCCAGCTAGTCTTGGTTAAGTCAATGTCTATATTTTTAATAATTGTAATTGAGGTCTTAGCCTGTTAAGACACTCCTTCTACTAGAATAAGCTTTACTTATGTACTTGTCTAGTATACCCAACTTGTATTCCTACGTGTATACAGTTGTAGCCTTGGCTATATAACCTCTCATTGTAAACCCGACTAAGTGTGTGCTTGTTCATGTACACTTGTTATACTTTGAGAGAAATATATCTTTGAGCTTGAATTAACTCTTGTGTTCTTACTGTCTTATTCAAAGATTATTTGTTCATCCTTAAGTGTTTTGTAAGATCCTTCTAATAGATATTCCGCGTCTATTAGATTGATTGTGAGAAGATCTTGTTTGTGTGTTGTTTGAATTAAACAAACCGATCCAACAATAGTTGAAACCATGCAAGGTTCGGCCAAGTAGGTTCGTGGTAGTAGGGTATTCATGGCTCCAGGTTCGGGACTCCTAGGTTCTCCACCTAGGGTTTGCAGGTTGATGAGGTTCGGCTGCCTCTAGAGGGTTCGGCCAGTCGCTGGTTAGGCCGAGGCACTCCATTCACGAACCCTGGCGCATCATCATCTAGCTTCTGCGTTGTTCTAACTTGTTTTCCACCCTCCTACTGGTTGTTCTAACCTGTGTGGTGATTCGAATGGAGGCCTAGGGTCGGGTAGAACATGGTTTTAAACTGGTTAAAGGTGTGGTCGACCAAGGGTTTAGAAACCCTATTTTTCATGATGTTCAAGCTTCTATACCTTGATTTTGGCTGGAAAAATGCTCAGATCTGTTATACTTTCTGTAGAGGAGGTCGAGAGCTTCGTTTAAGCTCCAAGAACACTCGATTTCGTCCACAACGAGCAAGATATGGAGGTTTGAAGTTTGAATTCTAGTGAGAGAGGGAAGGTTAGGGAAAATGGTTTTAGAGAGAGAGGATGAGAGTGATAAATGAGAAAAAATGCCTCATTTAGGCTTTATATACCCCGAGGGTGTTCGGGTTTGATTCGTTGCTCGGTTCGCGTTTTCTTCGCGTTTCCGGAACATTGCGGGTATTTTACGCATTTTAAATAAAACGAATTTATTTTAAACATTTAAAAAGGTTGTGATTTCTAATAAGTTAAATATTTAATTTTCTTAAATTATTATCGTTCTAATCGTTTATCGTTTTGTTTCGTCAGATCGCGTCACCTTCGCGTGTATTTGTTAGAATCGTCACCCGACGACGAACACGACGATGGTTTGGCTTTGACTTTTGTTTTCTACTTTTCAGTCATTATTTCAAAACGTTAATCTCACAGATATGTTTGTGTGAATCGTCACACACGCAAACACACTGTCTGTTCACTATTATGAAATAACACTGCATTATTCTCTGAATTGTGTTTCCTCACTGACAGACTCAACTAGACTTCCTGTTTTCACATTGTTTTCATACTGAGTTATCGGCCATCTGATTCCTGTCATCTATGGATATCAGATCGCAACCGACATGTTCTTGTTGTTTACTTGTACACTGTTGTTTCTCTTTATTCGTTGTATTAACTGTACTTAGGTTTTCACCTAAATACAAACAATTATTTTTTATTGTGAGTTGTTATACCTACGGTATTTAAGTTTTCACATAAATACGTACAACTGTTTCTTGTATTCTGAATTCTGTTATCATAAACACTGTTCATATATTGTATTTACACACAGTAAATGGTGAAAGAACACATACCGTACGGACTTTCCAGACGATCAGGTACTGGATGTGACATGTAGTGAGCTTCTTCCAAGGCTTCAAGACTCCAAGTTTCCAATGGGGGCTTAAGGATGGCTTCAAGGTAGCTTCTGAAGGTTGATGGTGGTGTAACAGGGCCTTTTGGTCCAAGATTTACAGGTGTGTTCGAGATAAATGAAAAAGGGTGGGGTAGAATGAGCTGGGTTGGTTTTTAAAAAGTTTTTGAGTTCTGGGGGCTTTGCGTACCGCCAAGGTTAAAATAGTCGGGTTTTCTCCGAGACTCACCGCGTACCGCCGAGTGGAAGTTGATCGGTTGTAGCATACTGTGATGGAATTCGGATGAATTCAAATTTGCCTCTCACCTTCGCGTACTGCCAAGGCTCTCGCCGGGGCCCTTGGCGTACCACGAAGGGTCCTGGGTTGGCCAATGGCCCCATTTTATTGTTTCGATTAGTTTTTCGCTCGTTTTCGCTACTCGTTTATCATTTCTCAACTTTTGCATTGGTTTCGTCTATCATATGCTCATACACCTTTTTATTTTGTTTGTTTGTTTGGCTTATTCGTTCGTTAAGTCACCAACGTTCTTGAGTTTTTAAAACACGTGTGTGTTTCTCGGTAATTTATCAATTACAGTGCGATTTGTTTGTGTTTGATCTACTGTGCCACGTGTCACGCCAAATTAAACCAATTCTAGTGCCACGTATGTAACAATCAATTAAATTATTATTTAATTAAAATAAATGCTGACCTGGAATTTACGGGGTGTCACAAATATTCGTATTAATAGCCAGGTTAATATATTGAATATGGTTATTAAACTCATTCAATATAGTATTCCTATATTTCATGATAACTGAGGGATCCATAAAATGGATTAACAATTCCTAAACCAGAAAATCGGTCAGAAACTATTCCGGAGATATAATGACCAACAATACCAATTTGGTTAATCTAGAAATGTCCTGATTAATACAATGAGTCATAAATTTCTTAATAGGACCTTAATCATTATAGGTTCCAGAGTTATCACACTCTGTGCGATATTAAGTTAACGAAGCTGATTAAGGATTTAAGATCAACTAAACGACTTGAATTGCAATGTCCTTGTCATTGAAAGTCAAGGAAAGTTTTGATAATCAGAAATCAATCATTAATCAAAATCAACGATTTTGACATTACAAGTTACCGATAATCAGATCACTTTGATTCTGAATACATATGTAATTTGGAATCAACTCAATTATTTGGTTTATTTTATCCTTGATATCAAATATCAAGGAATGTTTTGATAATCCAATTGAAATACAAAGAACACATAAAACATTAATGAATTGCAGAATTTACTTCAGGTTTGTGTGATATTTCGAGAAGTTACAAAATACTTCAATAACACTAGTGAGTTCATCACCCCTTTTCAAATCTTTAGATTTCAAAAACTCAGGGTTTGCATTGCAATTACAATAGGTTACTTATTACAATTACAATGATATGCTTGCATATTACCGGTGTATTTCAACTCTTGTCTGATGATTATATGAAAATTGATACTGTTATCGTAAAAGTTCTCATATTACAACTGTAACAATAAACTCATGGATGAGCCAGATGGTAACAATGAAAGTACTATCTGGCTGACAACCCCATTCACGGGAAGATAACGCCTACCCTGATGTAATTGTCTGTTACCATTTATTACATTACAAGATTATAGGTTAATGCAGCGATAGGTATTAGGAGTGAGGCTAAGGTTTTACCTTCGGGTATTGCCGTCAATTACAATACAATCACATAGGCTTTGGTTATGAGTTTTCATGGTGAATCATATTCATAAAGTTGTATATGCATGTATACTTATCATATCATATTACATCAAGCTTATTAAAACTATGAGCTCACCAGCATCCTTGCTGATCTTTTACATTCCAAAACCAGTTTCAGATAGAAGGTAACAATCAAAAAGGTGAGGATGCACAATCAAGAAATATGTTTAAAAACTCTTTAAACTAGTATGAGATTGTACTGAAAGTGTTGTAACTTAATATGTATAAGTTAGTCTACAATGTAATATGTATGGTGTGTTGCTTGCCATGGATGTATGATACCATTACAATTGTTAATCGCACCCTATCTTGGATGCTACGCCACCAAGCTTCCGCGACATAATATGTCAGTTACCGGCTTCATCAGGTAAAGGAAAAGATGAGGGTGTGACAAGAGCTGACAAACAGGTTTTATCGTGTTTAACAGGTTAGAAACGACATGATTAATGCAAATATAAAACATGAAAATGACTTGTTAAACACTTGGTTTGGTGATTTAGGCGTAACAATTCTATATTTTATATAACAAAAAAAAATGATGAAGCCTAACATTCTAATTTATACAATCTTAAAGAAAGTATACAATTAAATAGTGTACTTTTTGTTAAACAGGTATAATCATGTATTATCAGGTACCCGTTTTGCCAGCTATATTATAGGGGCCTCAATAAACATAGGGTCTTATTTTAGAGGTGGGGAGAAAAAAAACGATTTCGGTTTCCCTGATATATCATAACCGAAATTGAAACTGACCAAAAATTGATAAAAAACGGTAATAAAAAACTCGAATTTAATCAAAACCAATTCTTGATCTTGCTGATAAAAAACGAAACCGATTTAGAATCAGTTAGAAATAAACGGTTTGTGCAACTTTGTCTCATTTTTAGCCCAAATAAACATTTTATAATTTAGCAATTTGTGTGTTGCCCTATGACTCGTAAAATCACGTCTTTAATTTTGAGTTCCCTGGTCAAGAACAAAATCAAGAGGAATTTGATTTCTTTAACTTTTAAAAGATACCGGGATATGACGGTTGTAAAAAGGTTGGCATGTATAAAATGAAAACTCAATTGAGTTGAAAAAACCTCAAAAAACCCTACGTAACAAAAGTTTTTTCTTTTTGAAATTGTTTTTATAATTTTGTAACATTATTAGGGTCATTTTTATTATAAAAAAAAATATAAAAAAAGTATCGACGAAATTTTTTTAAAGAATTAATAAAACAAAAATGTAACACTGACGTAACCCCTTCTCTGAGTACCGTACACTGTACAACGATGTTACGTCTGTGTTACATCGGTTTTTTATTAATTTTTTTTTGAAAAAAAAAACTACTTGGCCCTTTTTGTATTCTTTTTATAAAAATGACCCTAATGATGTAACCTAACTGGAAAAATAATGGAAAAAAAAAGTTTTTTTGATGGTTTTTTTTCATTATTTTCAAAGTTTTCTCAACTCAACTAAGTTTTCAAAATAACTATCCCCGTAAAAAGGTATGCCCTATGGCTTACTTCTTTTAGACCGTCCACAGTGGTCACCCCACTAAAAATCCCTCCCCACTGAAATTTCCTGCCACGTCATCACCGCACTGAAAACCACAAAACCTCACAGTAGTCATCCCACTGAAAACCCTTCCCCACTATTCCACATCATCAAAAATATAAATAAATAAAAAACATTGCACTATATTAAAATAATTCAATATTTTACAAAAAAAACACACATTACATTAAAAAAAACAAAACATATTATAAACCTACTAATCGCCTTAGATGCAACGAACAACAATATCGGTGCGAACCCTTTCGATATGTTCGACCAAATCGGCTTTTAACGACTTGTGAATGATTTTGTTTCGCAACGCCAAAATTTGGTTATCTCTGCGCGGGTCATCAATGTCAAAAGGAGATGGCGGTTCGTCTTCATCCGGCACAAACGGGCTAATCGACTTGCCCTCACATTCAAGTATCATATTGTGTATAATGATACATGCATACATAACTGATCTAATTTTTTGGGATGCCATGCTCTAGCCGGATTTTTTATAATTTGAAATCTTTTTTTAAGAACACCAAAAGCCCGCTCGACATCCTTCCTTGCACCCTCTTGAGCTACTTGAAACATTTTTCGTTTAAAGGTTGTTGAACATGTTAATGTTTGCATAAAAACCGGCCATTCTGGGTAAATCTCGTCAGCAAGATAGTAACCGTGAGCGTACTCGTTATCGTTACAAAAAAAAAAACGATGATTGTGGAAACACGCCATTTTCCATATCATTGAGTAATGGTGACGATTTTAGAATGTTTAGGTCGGCATGCCAAATCCATAAATCCTGTGAAGCAACTGCTTCAAGAATAATCGATGGGCATCCATGATCGCCTCTCATGAATTGTCCTCTTCATGCAACCAGACAATTTTCCCAATCACAGTGCATACAATCAATACTACCAAGCATACCAGGAAACCCATGATAATTTTCATGGTGTTCATACAAATTCATAACATCATTATAATTTGGTTTGCGCAAATATTTAGGACCATAGAGTCGACGGATATTCTTACAGAAATTATAAAGGCATTCTCTGGAAGTGCTGTCTGAGATCTGTAAATAGTCTTCCATTATGTCTATCGTACTCCCGTATGCCAATTATCGAATAGCTTACGTACACTTTTGTAAAGGTGTAAATCCTCGCTTGCCTCGAGCATCCCATCTCAATTGAAAATAAGTATCCGCACCCTCTAAGTCGTTGACGATACGTTCAAATAAAGGTCGTTGCATCCGGAAACGCCTCTTGAACGTCTCATTATACAACGGTTCACTTCCAAAATAATGACGCATCAAAAGATTATGTCCCGCTTCCCTGTCTCGATTAATTTGAATTTTTCTAATGATAGACCGATGAATCCGAGACACGTTTTGTTGAGCCATCGCCGACAACAACGAGATAAAAACCTCCATACCCTCGCTATCAGAAGATGAAGAGGATGATGACATTTTTATGAAAAAAAATAAATTGTATAAAAATAAAGATAGTTTGAATGAAAATGAGTGTGTAAAATGGTTGGAATGAGAGGTTTATATAAAGTGTGATTTAAAAAAAAACTAGCTGTTTAAAAAGTGGGGGAGGGGCCCACTTGAATTTTGAAAAGACCAATAGGAGTGAAGGGGAATCAACGGGGAGCGGGGGCCGTGGAACCTTCCCGGGCAGGAGCCATGGGGCATGGGGGCGGTGTTCCCGCTACACCCCGCATAAGGCTTGGAGGCCGTTGGCCCGGCGGTGCAACCGCTGTGGGCAATCTTATAGCTTCTATGTCATGTGTTTATTACTTTTTTACTAGTGATTTTTTTTATCTTTATTTTATTGTTATTTGTTTATAGTTTTAGTGTTATCTGTTTAATTATTTTTTTTCTATTTCTTTATCTTTATTTTTAGTGTTGTATGTTTACTTGTAGTGATTTCTTTATTTTTATCTTAGTGTCCTCAATTTAGACTTGCTTATTTCTTTAGTTTGCTAGTAATTATTTGCCATACCACAATTACACTTAAGAAAAACACTGAGTTATGTGAAGTGAATTATCATACTCATTAAAATAATTTAAAGAATACTTTCACATATTTAAACTGCTTTGAGACATTGTAGTTGATGTAGATCGAGAGAAATCAATTATATTTATGAGTTTTGCATTTATGCACGGCAAATTATGAAAAAAATTTTTTTATCAGAAGTGACCTCAACAACTTTAGTTTCTATCATAGGGTCAACCTAAGATTTATATCCATAACCCTTCTTTAGATCTTCTATTCAGCGTAAGCTGTATTTTACCTTATCTCATTTGACAATATGGTATTTGCCGACATGGGTGTAAACGAATAAAGCCGGCTCGTGATATACTCAACATCGAATCGGTAAAAAGTTTGAATGAGCTGAGCCTAATCGAGCCCAAGCTCAAGCTCGAGCCCAAAAATATGGCTCATTTGGTTATCAAGCCTAAGCTCAAGCTTTACATATTAAGCTCAAACATAAACGAACTTTTAATTTATATAACTTTTATTTATTATATAAAGTGTATATTATAAAATTAATTATTTTTAATATAAAATTATGATAAATATATTTAAATCATATATTTTATATTAAATTTGAAAAGTATAATTATAAATATATATTAAATTAGTAATTAAAATAAATAAATTAAATAATTAAAAAATAAACGAGCCGAGCCGAGCCGAGCTCAAGCCTATAAATTTTCTAATGAGCCAAGCTCAAGCCTTAACGAGCTCGGGATCGGCTTGGCTCGGCTAGGCTTGGATCGGCTCGGCTCGTTTACGCCGATCATATGTATTTCTTGATTACAGGTTTCAACAGTTAAAAAGCCCAACATTTAACAACAGGTCAAGGTTTGATCTGTACCGACATGATTGCTACGTAGACGATGATCCTAAGGGCTAGGCTAGCGCGTTGGGTCAAGTGAACCGTAGGAAAGGTCAACCAACAAGCATTCAATTGAGCCTCAAACAAGAATACATGCCCCCTTCATCAAGCAAACGTTTGGAATACCTTCATCCACAAGCAAACATTAACCCTAACCTTCAATTTATCTTTCATCAACACCATACATGAACATACATATATCTATATATACACAAGCCGTTTAACTACTTTGAATACATACAAACCATCTCTCTTTTAAGAACACATCGAAACCGATATAAAAGATTTGACACATCAGAAAAATGGCAATGAGAGGAAGGGGTGGTAGGGGTAATCCTACCCGTCCACCGCGGTTGATCATCAATCGCGTGTATGAAGAGTTTATACCCATGTCTGAAAGGAGGCAAGAAGAAGATCATGACCTTCTTCTTCTGTATCTCCCTGGTAAAATACATTAACTTCATATAATTATGCAAAGTTGGATTGTATTTTTTTTTTAATTTTTTTGAATTTGTAATCTTTGAAGGTTTTCAAAAAGAGTACATCAAAGTCACTACAGAAGATGCGAACATTGTTAGAATTCGTGGGGAACGTTTGGTGTCGGAAAACAAATGGAGTCGGTTTCAGGAAGATTATCGAGCTCCAGAAAACTGTGAAATGAGAGGTATTCGTGCAAAATTCGATGGCGGGATACTAACAATTACAATGCCTAGAAAGATCACCAATGCACCGCCGCCGCCGCCGCCCACCACCGCTAAGGTTGCTTCTAAAACAGAAGAACAAACATTCAGAAGAACAAAGCAAGAAGAAACGCCAAGGAAGCCCGAAGAAAATCTAAAGAAACCAGATAAGCCTCAAATCGCTAGTTTAGAGGAAAACACTCTGCCAGTACCACCAAAGGCAACATCTTCATCTACACCAACCAAACAACCATCAAAACTTGCAACAAAAACAAAGGAACCATCAAAGCCTGAACCACAAGCAAACGAACCATCAAAGCATGAACCACAAGCAAATGAACCATCAAAGCCTGAACCACAAAAAAAGGAACCATCAAAGCCTGAACCACAAGCAAAGGAAGCCGTGGAGCTTACAACCGGAACATTACCACGGGTTGGATTTGGACATGATGTTGAGAAACCAGGTGTTGGTAAGATGGATTTGGAAAAAGGAAAAGAAGCAACACTCAAAAAGGAGATAATTGAGGAAAAACCAAACTCTTCGGGAGTTGTTGGTGGAGATTTTCGGGCTGGGCTAAAGAAATTTGTTGAGATGAGAGGGATGATGAGCGAAGATAGAAAGTTGCTGGTGAATGTGGGTGTGAGTGTTTTGGTGATTGCAGCACTTGGGGTTCATGTGTCCTATACTGTTGGGCTCATTGGCAAAAGGAAGTAATTCGGGAATGTGTGTATATATATATATATATATATAATATAACCATATATACTCGTTGTAATGTTGTGAGTTTGATGTCACTTTAATAACTGAAATAGGCCCAAGCCCTATATTTAAAGTATAATCATCGATTCATCATTAATCACCACTTGAAGTCTTGAACTGTTGAACATACAAAATACTATCTGCTATTTAACATTTTAACCTAAACCGATCATACTATATAGTTTTTTTTTTTATCATATTAATATATCATACATAGTTCATCTTTAATTTAAACTCAATTTTAAATAAAAGAAAATTCTTTATAAAAGTTTTTATGTCGGTAATCTTGTGAAACTTTTTTTTTTGCAAGTGTTAAAAATTTTTAAATCAATCAAGTTAAAATTTACTTTCATAACTATATTTTCTTTAAATATGCCTTAAATTGCAAATTACGCAACTTGGTTATTACTTGGTTAATTTTTTTATCAAACGCTTCAAGTTAATTTAAAAAATAATCACTAAGTAACAATTTGGAATCATATATGTTCCATTCAAGTAACTTATATTTTAAGAAAAAAATAAAATTTGTAAAATGCTTAAGAAGATTACAACACTTTGGTTAAAGTTACCTTTTAGTAAAACACTTGAAAACTTTATTACAATTGTGTGAAATTACATCAACTCTACCTTGGATTTAACTATCAAGCACTCGAGTTTGAACTCGGTCAAGATAACTTAATTGGGAAGAACTGTTCAAGACGACACAGTCGGCCCCAAGTTGACCGGTTTTGGACCCCAAAGACCAGGATTTCTAATTAGCTAAGACCAAAGACTAGATTGAGGACTATCAATCAGGCTGGTTCAGAACACTAATTTGGCTGGTCTAGACTTTAGACCAGTTTCCCACGCCCGTATCTTAGCTAGGTGTTGACACCAAACAATGATCCCACGCCCATATCTAACGTAGGCTTAAACACCAAATTATGCGACATCTCTATAGCACAATTGCATAGCATCCAATTACTCAATTAGCACCAAAATGAGGAGGTCCAACACAATACGAAAACAGACCAAGTAGTCCAAGGTTGATAATTTTACAGATTGGATTCATTAATAAACAGTTTCTTGTTACTTTTTTCTTTTTGATAACTTATAAAAATCATATCCTATACGTTTGAATTGTTGATAAAGTAATCTTTATTTGAATAAAATGATTTAAGAAGCACTTAATAGGCGCTATAATCCTTGATATCCAATTAAAAATGCAATGGTTTCAAAAAAAATGTAGAAAAATTTTGCATGAGAAACCAAGACTCAAGAGTTTAGGATGACGATTTAAGAACAAGTTAAATGGTCAAACCAGGTTTCATGAATTCACAGTCCTTCAAATGAGAAGGATAAAATCCTAAAGAGCCCGTCTGGATTATCAGCGTGTACCTGAAAATCAAAATCATAATCTTGGTAACAATACAAGCAGCCGTATGTTTAGAAAGACTATCGCACGTGTATGAGAGGGTCAAACACAGTATCATAAGACACTCTAGATGATGGCATGTTCTGTATATACAAGTTTTCACACAATGATGCAATATATCACAACCTGGTTATAATAATTATTCAAATGGGTTCTTTTACTTCTGTTTCATATTGACATAATTTACTAACATTGTTTCAGAAGACGAGCATAAATGACTTTGAAACAACTTAAATTTACGAGTGGACCTGATAAAATCAACCTATAAAAAAACCCATTTAACCATACATTTTACAGGTTAATAACATTTGATTTCTACTTTTTCTAATAAATCAAGGTTTCTCGGCACACGTCATGTTCCTAGAGCATCTCCACATTAATTTCCCGTATCTCTCCTATTAAATACATCTCATATTAGATAATAATATTAAATATTAAATATACTTTTTAAACATTTTTTAATTTAAAAAGAATTTTCATACATTAAATATATAAATATTAAAAAACACTATTTTAAAAAAAACCAAATTATCATAAAATATAAAATTTTCAAAGATAGTTTTTAAAACGAAATATTTAAACAAACAAACTTTGAAAAAATTAGTGTTCAAAGAAAATAATATTATTATTTTATTATTTAAAGTATTACCCGAAATTTTAATCATATTTTATATTAAAAATCATTTTATATTTTCTAAATTTTCATTGGTGACTATTTATTATATTTTTTTATTCAACCCGTATAATACACGATATACTAACCTAGACCCTAGTTACAAACATATAATTATCAATGATCCGATGAGGCATAAATACATAGTAATACCCATTCCTACATTAATAGTTGCCAAAATAGCTCAGTTTAGTGAATTATCTACTCATTTATACGATATGTGATAGAGATTATAGTTATATTAAATATGTTGGTAATACTTAGTAGTTATGGTAGGGTTTAGAAAGGGTAGTTTGGTAATATTGATCTTTAGTTGCTTAGTAGTGAGTTACAAATAGAGGTTAGTCTTATGAGATTGGTGTGAAGAGAATTATTGAGAAATTAGCCTAAGTGTGCTAGGTCTCCTATGTTGTTCACAGTGAGAAAGGGTTGTGCCCTGGGAATTACTATTTTGCGTTTGTAATCATCTATAACCTAATTTCCTTATTTGATTCAGTCTTCTATTCCATTATTGCTATATTACTGGATCGTTCTTCATCAATGGTCCGACCTGCCGCCGTCCTGCCAGAAACAGCATCTCCGTCCGGCCAATTTCATCTCTGCGGGGTCTAATCGCTGGATTAACCCTAAATACTTTGTCGATTGCAAGTTCTATTGCATGATTTGCTGGAATCGCTACATTTCGTCGCTGATTTCAGGTTCCTTTAATTTCAATTTCGTTTTCGTATTTCTGATTTGATTCAATCCGTCTCTTTCAAATCACGTCATCTTCTACACTTTCAATTTCATTCCAATTTCATCTATCCTAGATCTAATCGTCGCCGTCGCACACCAACTCCCGCCGATTTCATATTTTATTGATTGATGTTACAGCTGTGCAAACGATGTAATCGCGGATTACAACGTCCGTCGAGTTCAATTTCATCATCGTGTTCCTGATTTACTTCTATTTGTATCATTCTAATCACGTCCATCTTCTGTCGATTCAATTTCAGTCTTCATCAATTTCAATATCAATTTCTGTTGATTAAATTTTATGTTCTGATTGATTTTAAAGTCAATTCTGATTTGATTTGATTCAATTTCTGTTGATTCGGTTGGATTCTCCACTGTGTTGTTCTATTTTACTCCTTCATGTTTTCCTTATCAATCATGGTTAATCAAACCTTGCGATTAGATGCTCATGACCAACAGATCTTTCAACTTCATAATGAGGTGGCAGAAATCAAAACTTCGCTCAAATTATTGCAAGAGGAGAGATTGGCTTCAATTGAATTTCGCAAAACTATTCTCGAGTGGATGAAGACACAAGACAACCAATTTGTTGAGGATCAATGGGGATCATCTGGCATTCTTTTGCCTGATTCCAAGACTTCTTCAGACACCAAGGATAGTTTAGGGGATTTGCAAAAGCTTCAATTGTCTGCATTCAATGGATTTGAACCTCCGAGAGACATTCCAAAGGTGAACCTCAACTTGGGTACACATTCTACTCCTGAAGCTTTGGCAACAGACATTGAAGAAGAGATGGTTCTCCCTAATCCCAGCAACAATTCAGTTTCTCGTTTTAGGGATTTTAATTCCCTTGGGCCTTTTGAAGCTACTAACATATGGGGCCAGTCTATGCCCACACCGGGTGGGTCACCTCCATCCTATGGCCGACAGTCAACGCCCCTATCAAAGAAGCCAGATTCGTTCCCTGCCAATCGATCAAGAGCCTTTTCTACTCCTGAGTCAGGACATGTTTTGCATCGTGCTCGAGGAGTACGATCTCTTCTGAGCTTGGAATGGAAAGGACGTAGGAAGAAAGAACATTGTTTGCATTGGGGAAATCGATATGGGCCAGCTCACAAATGTCCGGATGGCAAGTTCATTGAAGCGAGGCAGGATTAATGGTTAACTCCCAAGTCTTGAGGACAAGACTTTTAAATAAGGGGAGAGTAATGATAGAGATTATAGTTATATTAAATATGTTGGTAATACTTAATAGTTATGGTAGGGTTTAGAAAGGGTAGTTTGGTAATATTGATCTTTAGTTGCTTAGTAGTGAGTTATAAATAGAGGTTAGTCTTATGAGATTGGTGTGAAGAGAATTATTGAGAAATTAGCCTAAGTGTGCTAGGTCTCCTGTGTTGTTCACAGTGAGAAAGGATTGTGCCCTGGGAATTACTATTTTGCGTTTGTAATCATCTATAACCTAATTTCCTTATTTGATTCAGTCTTCTATTCCATTATTGCTATATTACTGGATTGTTCTTCATCAATATGTTATGAAAAAACTTGTAAATTGTAATCATAATGCTCATTTATGAAACACAGGCAGTATTAATATTGAATTAAGATTGGTTTATTAAAAATATCAGACAGTAGGAATATAAAATGTGAGCAAAGAAACATACCCAGTGGCCGGCATCTTCTAGAACATGCATTTCTACTCCACCAGCCTCCTGAGAAGCTTGCTCCTCAGCTGCATGAATCCTCTGCAGATCTCCAAGTGCCCATCTGTGCAAGCTTCTTTCTGCTTTTAGAAAATTTACATGTACGCCTCGAGGTAAATCTTCCACCACATCCCTGCATCCAGTCAACTTTTTAGTTAGATAGTTATACATTTGTGAACCTTGTTACTAGACAGGTGTGTACGATTAGCATGAAGTACCATAAATTTGTATCTTCATAAGACTCGTACATTTCAGCAATTCCATCAAGGTTAAACTTCCAAGAAAATCCAGAAGATGAATTAGAAGGGTTAATCTGCCGAAGATTTGTAACGATCCACTGCGATGTTAAGAAATGAAAATGCATGATATATATTGTTTGGTATTTACACAAGTCTAATGCAATTATCAACCAGAGGAATATAATGCATACCAGTTGTAAATTTTCTATTGACCATTATAGTTATTATAAACCATGAAAACTGTTTTTGCTATGAAGGTTTGTAACCTTCATTGTAAGTTTCTTTTTTCACAAATCAACCTATACAAAACATATGCTGTTCATGAAAACTGAAAGTTACATATTGCAGAATTTTTTAAAAGTATTTTTGAACTTTTTGAAGATCCAAAAAATTGTTTATAGCTGCTGTCAGGAAAAGGGGTGTTCTATCACACACAGACAGACATACAGAGTTACATACAGATATAGGGGTGTGCATGGTACGGTTCGGTGCGGTTATGGCTATTTCCATAACCAAAACCGCTACTTCAGTTCTAAATCCATATCCATAACCATAACCATAAACAATTGACCGGTTAACCATCGGTAATGGTTCGGTTTCGATTAAGTTCAGTTAATAATGAAATTGTTGAAAACCTAAAAATTCCTTATAAATAAGCTTGTGAATTAGGGTTATATTGATGACGAAAATATAAGTAAAACTTGTATAAATTTAGAATGACTGCGAATGAGTGAAGAAAAGAAAAAACCTTATGAACACTAACTAATCTCCTAATATATTTAGTCTCACATGTAACTCATATTATTTTTATTCAATAAAAATTTATAGTTCACCTTTTATACTTACCTTGCATCATAACTTCTTAAAAAAAAAAAGAAGAAACACACACATACACACTTAGAAATATTTTAAAAAAACAAATATGCAATAATCGGTTCGGTTCGTTTTAAAGTCGGTTAATGGCTTGGCTTAACCATAATCATAACTAAATGGTTCGATTAATGGCTAAGCTTAACCATAACCGTCGGTTAAAGTTGGTTTTTTGTTAAAATCGTTTATGGTTTGAGGCGGTTATTGGTTAATTTTCGGTTATGGTTTTACCATGCACACCCCTAGATAGAAACATAAACTTTTTGATGGCACAACACAAAGTCTCACAGTTACTGGAATCAGTGTTGTAAAAATCGACCTAGGAGGCCAATTAATCGGTGACCTAGGTTTTAAAAAGCGAGAAGCGCACCAAAGTGACAAGGGCTCAAACCGAAGCGAGGAGCGCAAAAGCGGCAGGATTTTCGTACGCGAAGCGCCATGTAATTATATATATATAAAAATATATTTCTCATAGGTTTTTATTATTAGTTGTCTAATTTTAAACAAAAATAAGCTTCATATATAGTTTAATAAGACAAAAAAATCTATATCTACCAACTTAAAAAGGCAAAAATCTATAAGATTCACTTAATGTACAACCAACCTAGCAATAAGTGTTAGGAATCAAAGAGGCGCAGCGGAAACCGATTAACTCATACACGCACACGAAAGCAAAGAAAATAAACAACACAAGATATAACGTGGTTCGGTCGATGTGACCTACGTCCACGGGCTGTAACTAGGGATTCTTTATTGATTAGGTGTTGAAGATTACAATTACATGACAATGCTTACATAGAAAAACAATTAGGTTTAACCCTAATGGGCCAGGATTAGGGCCGACTGCCCTAAACCTCCCAAAGGCCTACAAAACCTAACAATAAGTACAATAAATTGAACTTAAAAAACAATGAAAACAAGTTAGACAAAATTTTACGTCAAATTTGATAAAAATAAAATTAATTGGTTACAAATAAAAGGTAAACATAAAGGAGTGTAAGCCCTAATTCTAAAGTTGCCGTCTCTTTCTCGTCTCCTTCACAGTTCGCACAACAAGCCTCCATTCTCGTCTCCTTCACGCAACAACCTTGGACTTTTGATCTCTTTGATGTATCAGCCTCCCAGGTTTGTTGTTTCTAAATCCATCTCGATCTCTTTGATGCACCTGCTTTCCAGGTATGTCGTTCCCATCTCCTCCTAGGTTTGGTTTTATGCTTGTTGTACGTAAAGCGAAGCTTCTTCTCACTTCCCGCTTCCACAAAAATCGCACAAAGCCGCGCTTCGTGTACAGCTCTCGCCTTGTATTACATAAAGCGCGAGGGTGTGCGCCTAGATGCGCTTTGCGCTTAATCGCGCCTAGAACGCGCTTTTTAAAACCAAGTCGGTGCCTAGGTGCTAGACGGTCGTCTGTCACTTTGATTTTGGTCAATCGGATTCTCCAAAAAATCAATTAAAATCAGGCCTAGGCAGACCAGATAGGCCAAAAATTAGTCCCAATTTCCCGTGACACCCTACATGTATTATGTAAAACTAACATTTTTATAAAAATTATGTATAAAATTTGGTTATGTATATATAATTTAAAAAATTACACAAAAAAATCCCAATTCAATAAATCCTTAGTCCTTACCCCATCACTCAGCTAATGCCTAGTAATTTCTACAACAATGACTGGATAAAAATAGTGTGAAAGTAAAATCATGAACAAAACCATATCAATACCATAATGTTACAAAGGCCTTCCATCTTCACATCAAAAAATTCAATCTCTAAACTAGAAAAGAAAAACGCATGCCCTAAAAAACGCGAGTTTTGAAAAGATATACCTGCGCTACATCATTTGAAAACCCCTCACATACAAGAGCACTGATGACTTCCCTTTTTGATACGACCTTCCTTGAAAAAAGACAATATAATAGTTAAAACTATAGCAGTTAACAAGAGGATAATCATGTAAGCAAAAGTATGGAGTATGGATCTGCAGTCTGCACAAGCATGTGATCGTGGAATAAAATAAGATTAAATAACCAGAAAGAGGCTTAATTTAGCACACCTCATTTGGAAATGCATTTAGGAATTTAATCAATTCGGCAGGATGATCATCTTCATCTCTACCAGCTCGAACCTTTCCAGGTGTAGCATCCAAAACCCAAACCTTGAGTGAAAATGAACAAAAACTCTAGTAAATACAGAATCTTGAGTGAAGATAATTGTATAATGTATGTTACCAATTTCACATCAGTATTACAAAGGTGTCCACATGGTTTTGCCATATACAGACATCTTGACTTACTCTGACAGGTCGTGCAAGTGGCTTCGCAGCTTGTTCAACCATGCTCAGTGCAACTGGATCATAAAACATTGTAGCATAGAAAATGTGAGAACTTGTAAGGTTGTAACTATGTTTGCAACTTTGAGTTACCTTTTCCTCCAAAGCTGTGGCCAATTATGACTCGTGGTGTTACTCTAAGATGACCAAGCTACTCCAGATACACAAGAAAGATAAAAGTCAATCTTAATTTTCTTTCAATAAATAAATGGAAATGTCAATTATGTGTATCTACAAACTAACTTTAGTTTAAAAAACAAATCTATACAAAGATTCCTCATAACCAAAACCTAATTCATTTGTTATGGAAAAATTCATAACTAAAGAATATTCAGATTATATAGCACAGTTTTAAGATGAGAAAGTTGTGTGCTTAGTACTCACACACGTATATGGTCACAAAACTAGAGAGTGCTTACCAGCTTTAGGACATCAAGAGCGGCTGAGGCAACAGTATGAGGTCCGGTCTTAGCGATAGATGCTGAGTCACCATGACAGCGCAGGTCAACTAAGAGAAACTGTAAAAGAAAAAAAAAACTAGAGCTGAAGTGTGATTTTCAAAATTTGTACTCTTGATTTTCAATAGGTTGATATAGAGATAGAAACAAGTATCACTGAATTATAAATCCGCAAAAGAGAAATCAAAAGAATTCAACCAAACAAATAAAACATGAATCGAGCAAGAGAATTTGTGAAACTTTAAGAAGATGTCATATTAATAAGTGTATTCACAAAAAGTATACAATCAAATACTTGTAAAGTTGCAAATTAGTAGTTTTTGTGTGAAAAGCACAGAGAAAAAAAGAACAAGCAAGCACAAAATATTAAAAGAAGAAAAAAAATAAGAGTTGGGCAAGGGGTGCAGAGAGGGCGAATACAGACATGGGGTAGAGGGGGTGGTGAAAGAGGTGTTTTGAAAATTAGAACTAACGAGCAAAGTTACTAGTGCGTTGCAGCGGGGCGTTGCTATCAAAACCGTGCGTTGCAGCATGGTGGTTGAAACATAGATACAAAACACTACTATGCATTGTACATTGTAGTATATAAATTTTAAAAAGTAATTTAATAAAGTGAAAAGAGACTAGAGACATTACGCAATGCAAAGTGTTTACGAAATTTATCATGTGCATGATGTCGGTCATGATTGGAGAAATTGCTAATCGCTAGTCAGTCGGCGAGGTAGGGACTCGGGATTAATCGGATTGGAATTTTACATGTAATTTTCAAAATTATAGACATATATACAATTTTATTATGTATAATTTTTTAAATACCTACAAATTTTAACCAACTAATTCATGATTTATAGGGTAATTAATACCTACTTCAAATTTCTTCCTTTTAAAAAGCCAAAAAGAATAAAAAAGTCCATAAATAATAATACTTTCAATTTTTTTCCTTCTAAAAACCCAAAAAAATTAAAAAGCCCATAGATAATAAAAACAATTAAAACCCAACATACTCATTTTTGCCAATTGCCATAACCGAAGCCCATAAGCTTTGTCTCCCGTTCTTCACTTCTTCGTCCCCTTCTTCGGTCGTTCTCAGTTAGGGCATACGCAAGCCGCAAGCGGCACATCCATGTCATTCTTCTTCTCGCCACCATCATGTCTCACTAAATTGGAGTCAGAGTTCGGTCGGATCCTCAAGTAAGTCGTTCGATTTTTGTTCTTGTTGGTTAAATTGAAGTATTTGACGGGAAATTGGCTCGAATCGCCGGAATTTGGCCGACATGTGGCCGATTAGGACCGCCTAGGTCACCGGAATTGTCGGAATCAGTTGATTGTAAGGTGGACCGATTAGTCCGATTTTGACCAACTGCCAATTTTTTGACCGACTAGGTCAAAATTAATCAGTAGAGGTCCGACTAGCGATTAATCCCGATTTTTACAACCATGATGTCGGTGACATTAACGTGGTTAAGTACATAAAAGAAACATATGAAGTTACAGTGACTCGGTTATAAAGATCGAAACATTAATAGCAGACAATTATAAAACGGTATCATGTTTTTCAGTCGATATAACCCATGATTATTATTTTTTCAATTAATGAATAAAAGCTATTGAGGAAAATCAGATTATGTATACTACAAGGATAAACTCTAAACTTTAGAAACCTTGAGGGTGTCAAAGTAATATTTTACAAAGTTGAGGCATGAGGGTTAGTTTTGAAAGTTTTTCAAAGTGGAGGGAAATGCCACTAATGATTATTATTTTTTTAATTAGTGAATAAAAGTTATCAAGGAAAATCAGATTACATATGCTACAGGGATAAACACTAAACTTTAGAAACCTTGAGGGTGTCAAAGTAATATTTTACAAAGTTGAGGCATGAGGGATTAGTTTTAAAAGCTTTTCAAAGTGGAGGGAAATGCACCAATGCTTATAAATGAGATAGTATATAATGAGAGTTAAAGAAAAGTAATAAACAACTTATTATAACTTATAAATGAGATAGTATATAATGAGAGTTAAAGAAAAGCAATAAACAACTTATTATAAATTCTTGTAACTGTATTTGCATGCACACATTTCTATCTCTAGAGTCATATGTACTTGTTAAAAGCTTAAGCCATTAGAAAGACAGCCAACAAGTATATCAAGACTTTGTTCAATTATAACTAGTTGCTCATGCAAACTAGTGTGATTGATCTGGGCACGTCAGGCTTAGCAAAGCATTGGATTGGACTTGGGATGACCAGACAGAGCATTAGGCCATAGACCTGAGCTCAGGTGCCTCCAAGATCATCAAATCACAGTCTCATCCAAATTTTGGGTGTCATGTAAGCTTATTTTACAACTTCAAAGAAGTAACATGCTTTGGGTTGTACAAAAATTGTTATAACAATTGGAACAGAAAACATCAACACATCAACTGTTGCTTTTATGTCTTTAATAACTACAATGTAAAAAATTTTAAAACTAAGAGTAGGATGGAGATTGACTTACCTGCCAGTTTGGAAATTCCTTTGCCAATCTCCGAGCAAAGCTTCCTAATATACACAGTAGAGAGCATTAATCAGACATAGAACGCGAGGGAAAACTAGAACAAATAAATACGAATAATATAATGATATTTATATTGACTTGGTTATCTTTATTCAAAGTATATACCACTACAACAGAATTACCACTTCCCCAAATATTTGTCATATTCCAAGGTTACAAAGTCTGGTACCATCAACCTTATCATGCTATCCCAGGTATACAAATTTAAAATATAAAAGTAAAAAAAAAAAGGGAGAGATATAACATAAAAAGAGATGAAGGTAACTACATATAGGTGTATATATCTAGAAGATCTACATTCTACAACCCCTATTGCAATACAAAACCAAACCAGTGACTACAGTTACACATTTTACAGATCTTTCTAAAGGTACTAATATATCAAACTTAATCAGTTTCCTTAAAGCTGTTTTATCAACTTCACTTTTGGCAGAATCATCCAAGACATATGTATAGGTGGCAATATAGACCCATTTATTGATAAAAAGGATCAATTTGGTTATGATTTCTCTCAAACAAATCAAATGGTTAAAGCTAGTTTCTAGTTTGCTAGTAGAGGTGGCAATTTTTACCCATATCAAAGGAAACGAGTTGGTTTTGGTAAACAATTGTAATATAATGGGTTGAAATGGGTAACATCATAATATTGAATGGGTTGAGATGGGTAGCACTTAAACAAAATGTGGGTCAAGATGGGTAACCAAAAAACTATGTGAATGCAATGGATTCAAACATTTAATAATGATTAATAACATATTTGATGAGAAAATAACTAAAATTATACAAATAAAATATTTGTTTACTTATAACACATCTTAAATTAAACTAAATTGATTTTTTTAAGAACAATCCATTTAAACCCGAAATGATTTTGCTTAAAACCCATTCTGACCCGCACCCATCCTGACCCGAACTTATTCTAACCCGTTATCCAACCCGACCCGACCCGCCCATTTTGCCAGGCATATTTGCTAGAAAAGGAGTCAAATAGCCAAAAATCACCATCTGTAGCATTTTAGATAGATGTATAGAAAACAAAAAAGGAAACCTAAACACTATATTAAAAATAACCAACAAAACATAGCTCAAGCAATACAAAGTGTGTCCACCTAACCAAAGGTAGTCAGTTCTCATCAAAAGTGCAAGTTATTTGCCAAAATAAGTTAGATTTAATATATTTTTGTTTATTAACCTATAAAATTATATAGAAAAATGGATGAAAAACGTGTGGGTCACTGGGTCGTCCAACCCCAACCCACCTGTTCCACCCACCTTCAAACATTTGAACAGGATTAATGCAGAATATGTTCTGTAGGAGGCTGATAGAAGAGACAACATGCAGAACTAAGATCATATGTTTGTGTTTTTATTACATCTGTCACTCAATGCAAGTAGGTCACAAGCATGACTACTTTACAACATTTACATTTACTGATATACATACCCCAGTTCTTCCTGCTACCTAAAATCCCATGCAAAAGAACGGCTGTTGGTGGGCATGGTACTGATTTGTCTGCAATGTAACTCCATCTAACCTGTGTACAGAATGTGAGATGCGAAATCAAACACACACGTTAAATCAAAAAAAAATCAAAATGTTCACAGCAGCATTCTTTTGTAATGGCATTATGGCAAAGACTCAAGAATCTTATTTGATCGACAAGTCCAATCAAAAATGAAATGTTAGTTCGCAAAACAATGGTATGAACTGATAGATTGAGAGACTGTTTGGGGCAGCCAAATGTAAGTATTTACACAAATAGAGATTAGCAAAAATATGAAATTTTAATCTATGAGAAAAGTTAAGGGCACTCGATTGTCTCCCTTGATAAGAACAAAATCAGAAACAGACTTGGTATCTTCCCCTATTACTCAAAATAAACGCCATACAAGATTGGAGTCACTGACATTCACCAAATCCTTTATTACTACTGTTCTATTCATGTCCTTAGAGTGTTGAGTAAAGCATATAAAGAACAACATCATAATTGCATTAATGAGAAGATTTAGACGTTGATAGAACTTACAAGAGGTCCTTGAACAAGATCATATGCCTGCAAAAGAATTAAACAATAGTGTAAGTGTGCTTGCAACAAAAATCTTTCCAGATGTGCACATGGACTTTTTCACCAGCTCCATGCAGGTATGTGTAAAAAAAAAGGCATCAGCATTACCAATATTTCAGAGGGCGTTATTATAACTTTTCCTCTACCAAAAGTCTCATCTACTAGTGTCATCTGAATGTTCGGTCGTGTGGATGGCCTCCTTGACTTTTCCTTAGCCGGCAGCTGGATGCATAATGTCCCACTCTACAGCTAGGAAACAAAAGTTATAAATTCCAATAGGCAATAGCAGTTAATACTTGATAGTATTCTAACCACGTTATAGGAATCGTAATAACATACAAATTATACAGATTGGCATACATGTAAATAAGTAAAGTTACGCCCGGTGAGTATCAGTGACATACATCTATGGTTCATAGATTATGAAGTTTGGTCAGTTCAACAGCAAGCATATCATCCGGATTTCCCTACAACAATATGTTAATATCACTAATACCTTATTGTATCTCTACATGAAACCTCCACATGTGAATTAAGCATTTGAGTTTATATTCTAGATCAAGACCACTGCATCTATCATCTGAAACCAAACTTCTAGATCCCCTTAGGCGAATTAGTATTATTTTCTGCATGTTCCGTAAACCATCTCATGGCCAAATGAACTACCCAAGTCATCATAAGATTTGCATTGTCTCCTTATCAAAACCAGAATCTTTCACTGGTGGTTTGGAACGGATATCTACATATTAAAGTCCTCAAAGACTGAAAGAGTTGAGGTAATTTTCTAAAAAATTCGTGGGGTTTTAGAATATTAAAGTGTAGCAATCAGCCAATTAGATTAACAAAATCAGTGTTCTTCCATTAAATAACACAAAAGCAACTCGCATCCCGTCATAAAAAACAACAAAATTCTACAATAACCGCAAGCGATAACACATTTTCAGTGCATTTGATTTAGTTTAGCGGAGTACCTGATAAATCCTTGAAACACTTGGCAACTTACAACTAATCACCGGAAAATGCCTGTAAGCAGGCCTGATTCCGACCGTTGATGCCTCGATATACTGTCGGCAGACTGAAAAACTCAAAGACGCTGCCGACATTTCAAATTGATCATATACCAGTTGAGGAAAGTCTTTCTTTCCTGATCTGCAATGAATAGCCAGATAGGCAAGAATGCAACGGAGAGACAGTAAGAGACAAGAGGATAGAGTTGAAGATTTTGATGAAGAAGACGATGGACGGAATGATTCAGATCGACGGAGTTATCGAGGGAAGGTAGAAGCGACCGTTGATTGTGTGGCTTCAAGTCCAAGTTTTCTCGTGCAGACTTCAGCACGAAAATTAGGTTTTTGTTATATGTTTAAAATTCTTGCTTTTAAATGCTTGCTTTTAAATGCAGGTGTAAACGAATAAAGATTACACCACGCGTAGTGGTTTCACTGCGGGACGAGTGGGGTTCGACGGGGTGGCGGCCCTCGGCAGGAACACCACCCCTCCTATGAAGGATTGATTTTGCGAATTGGGTGGCCTCGCTCCCCATTCTCCCCCTCACACACGCCTTCTCATCTCTCACAATAGGGAATGTTTTTCACTAGTTTATCATTGTGAGGTTTTAAAATTTTCAATTGAGTGATGACGTGGCAGGAATTTTCAGTAACGTGGGTATTACAGATGGTCTTATAACAACGGCATACTTGTATTTCTGGTTAATAACGTTATGACAATTTTAGCCCAAAGTAAAAAAAAAATTATGGTTTGAATCGTGGCTCATCATTTATTATCCAACTAGGTAAAAACCTGTGTAATACACATGTTAAATATAATACATTTTAAAATTATTTACTTTAAATAACATATTACATATTTTTCAAGGACTTTCTACAAAAAATTAAATAATATAATTTATGATGTAATAATTTTATTTGTTAGATTGAATAAAATTGTTATTATTTAATATAAGAGAAATAAGAAAAATCAAAATCTAATAAAAGATATTTACAAAAAGTAGGAAAACTAATTTTTATGTTGTTTACAATGGTGATATGTGTCACACCAAAACCCTTATCTATTGTATAGTATATATATAGATTCACAAGTTTTACGTAGTCATTAATCACCATTTCATGTCATTAATCACCATTTCATGATCTTCTATTTAAAGGTACTTTTATTTTATGATTTTAGCCATCAAAAATCAAGACTTCAAGGTATTTTATGATAAGGAATAAATTGATGCTTGATTTGATTTGGATCACAAATTACGATTATTGATGAGTTATTTTTTATATGAGATTAAGTTTTGGACTATTTTTGTTACGAAACCATGTGCTTTTGGTTTGTATATTGAGTTGACGTGTTTTTATGAAATTAGATGTGATATGCTTAGACCATGGGGTATCATCTTGGTCCAACCACTCCACATATGCGTCACGTCGGTGCCCATCACAACCACCCACTCCATCAAAAGTGGTGGAAATGGCTATTGGTCAAACCAATCCACGTCATCGTTTCTTCTTTTAAAATTAAATAATTAGATATAATTAATCATAAATTAAAAAGCTACATAAAATTATAAATAAATATTACAATTTTTTTGTTTGATTTTTTTGGATGATGGAAGAAAAAAGAGTGTGTGTGATGTTAAATTATGGTTGTATAGTATTTTTTCATTTTAAATGGTAACGGTCGAATATGTAGCTTCCAACGGTTGAAAGTGTCGTTGCCCCACTCACGCCCAGCCCAGCCCGCCCACGCCCCGGAGGGGGCGGTGTTCCACGCCCACTCACCCGGCACACCAGACACTCTTATAGTCAGCTTGAATAATTCTATACAACATGATACAACCGGTTAAATCATTTGTAAGTTTAGTATGATACAAAAGAAATTTTGGTTTTTAAAACACGGATATCAAATGATCTCAACCTCATTTGCGGTGCACTCATATACTGTACATATGCGTGGGTCCTTTATAAGCGAAAGTAAAATTGCACTAATTTTAACGTTATTTTAATTATTTTATTAAAATAACGTTCAAAACATTGGGATGATTAACTTCAAACAATAACTTTGAGCCGGTAACTTATTCAGAGCAACCTTTTTATCACATATGAAACATGGGTAACGTTTTTGTCCATCTTTTTCAATACCGTACTAAAAAAAGTAAGAATATGTTAGTAAGTTTGTTTATTTAATAGCAAGACAATTCCATTTGTTCAATAATAAATAAATAAATAAAGACAATTCCATTTGCGAATAAGAAACGACCACGTGCCCAATGGTTCACAGGCCGCCCGTTCAACGTACGCTCATGTATGTTCCATCTTGACTCCTTCCTTTTGCCCTAAATTCTTCTTTAACACGCCCAATTTCGGTGTGCCCCTTTTGAATACCGCCCACCCTCTCTCTCTAACTAAATCTTCAATCGGCGATTCGATCTACAAACCTTAATGGCGTCTTTTGCGGAGGCTCCTGCCGGAAATGAAAAAGCCGGCGAGAAGATCTTCAAGACGAAGTGCGCTCAGTGTCACACCGTCGAGAAAGGCGCTGGCCACAAACAAGGTATTATTGTCTACTTTTCGTATGATATTCAGATCTGATGTTTTTTAATCTGTTTCTATGATCCGGTACATGTTAGTGTTATTGTTGTGAAAAACGACGGTGTTATTTATCTGGAATTAGCGTAAATTTATACCGGTTAGTAGATTTCTTGTGTGAATTATTTTGTTTTGCTAATGATGTCTGTTTGATGATGTTTTGGTTTGTGCATTGAATTTGATATGATTTGTGATTTTATTTGAAATTACAAATAAAATCACAAGGCTAGATCTATTCGTAATTTCATGACTGCAAAATTGTTGTATGATTGATGAAGTATTTAGATTCCCGTTTGTAGATCCAGGTTAACTCATGGTGTAAAATTCAACGCATGAACCAGAACATCATTAAATTCACCATAACAAAATATTTATGATTTTTAACATAACAAAGCTCTTTGATAATACTAGAACCTTTATTTTTTTAATTTTATAACTATTAAGCAGTTGAAAAACCTTGGCAGGTTAAATGTTAAGTTTATTATTAATTTATTTATTTATTAGTTTGATCATCAACGCAAAAGAGTTTAAAGTTTAATAGTAATATAATAACATCTCGACAAAGTTTGGTGCTATTGACTTTTAATTTTATAGCTAATTTAGAAGTAAAAGTAATATCATGGAGCAGGAGAGTGAATCTGTTGAAATTCTGCAATCATATTTACTTTAATGCTAAAAGCGCAAACTGCTAACAAATTGATTATCGTTTGACCTGGAAGAGGTTTAGTTTCTTTAAACGTTTGTGCTAGTTGTTTTTTTATTCATATGTTAAGTTTCTAGAAATGAAATTAGTAATTTTCTTTGACAAATGAGAACTTATAGCATGATAAATGCTAAAATTTTAATTTTGAAGCATAGTTGTTAAAGGTATACAGTGCCTAAAACAAAAGGGCTTTTTTTTTAAGTGGAACCAAGATTTAAAAAACGGAAACGAGTCTCGAGGTGTTTTCTGTTAGACTCACGAGGCGTAAGCCTCGAAACTATATTGAAATATAATTAAAATTACAAATATATTTAATAAAAGTTGCAATTTAACATAAAAAAAACAATAAAAGTGTCACAATTTAAACATCAAAATACTCCAACAAGCAAAGTTAATAATGTTTTGAACTTCAAATGTTAAAAAATTCATCTTCCTCCCCATCAAAATCAAAATCAAACAGAACTTAAACTCAAACAGCACCTGAGTCGATTGAATCAAATCAAACAAAAATCAAAATCAAACAGAAATTGGATTCAAACAGAATCAAAATCAAAAAGAAATGAAAGGAACTTGTGTCATGAGGAGTAGGAGTAAGGACCGATTGAAGGACCGATTGAAAGGGACCTGTGTCGATTGAGGATTCAAACCAAAATTTGATGACCACCGTGATTGATGACCAACAATTTGATGACCACCGCGACCGCCACAGATACCTTCGACCACCAGTGAGAACCACCGAAGACCACCTAATGAGTGCCGATTTTGTAGATTGGAGGTGTATTACGTCTGATTGAGAGCATGTAGGGTTTCCCAATGTTATAAATTTACTTAAAAAGGTCAAAAAAGGGTCAAAAAAATTCCAAAGAGCTCAAATTAACAGGTCAAAAAAAAATATATGCCTGTGGTTAGGCTTAAGCCTCACTGTCCCGCCTCACCGCCTCGACACACCCAGTGTTGTAAAAATCGCGATTAGGCGGCCGATTAATTGGGATTAATCGGTGGTAGTCGGCCATCAACTGATTAAATTTAGGCTAGTCGCGGTCGAAAAATCGCTAGGCGGACCTAGTCGGTCAAAATCGGGATAATCGGACTAATCGGTCAACCAAAATTAGGTCTAATTCGTCTGATTTTTGACATTTCGCGTACCTGATTGAAGGAATTCGCGACCCTGGTTGATGGAAATCGTGTACCAGGCGACGGAAGATGAAGATTCAACTTCCGATTGAACTTCGCTCTTCCGATTGAACTTCGCTCTTCCGATTGAACTCCCTCTTCCGATTCCTTTTCTGACTTCCGATGTAAATCGCGTCCTGATGGTTCCAACTTCCGATTGAACATCGCCAATGCTAACTTCCGATCGCCTATTGAAAGTCGATCCCACTTCGTCGGAGTTCGCCCCTCTCCTTCACTGAAAGTCGATCCCACTTCGCCGTTCTAAGCTCTTAGGTATTCTTTGTTATGGGTTTTGACTAATGGGCTGAATTTAAACATATGGACTGAACATATGGGACTGAGTTTAAAAAATATGGACTGGATTTTAACAAATGGGGTTTTTAAAATATAAAATAAATAAAATAGATATTAATTAGCATATAAATTATCAATTAAATGGTTAAAATCTTTAACTATTTGAAAATTTCTATATAAAATTTTGTATATATGTATATAATTTTGAAAAAATACATATAAAATTCCAATCCGATTAATCCCGATTAATCGCTAGTCCCTACCTCTCCGACCGACTAGCGCCTAGCGATTTTTACAACACTGGACACACCCGAGGCTAAGTTCCAAATCCCCCACCTGAGGCTACGCCTCAAACACCTTTTCTGGCCGCCTCAGCGCGCCTCACAACGCCTTTTAAAACCATGAGTGGGACACGCATCATTAAAATATCATTTGGGGGGGGGGGGGGTTAGACTTGTTTTGGGCTAGTGTAATTGTTTAGAATATGTTCAAATAATTTTTTGCTGGACTTGGCTTGAAAAAGCGGTTGAGTGCTTGAAAATGGGGATTTAGAAAGCAAGGTGAAAGTGCATGTTGGGTTATGCTTGAGCACTAAACTTGTACTCTGTGCTTTTGCATGTTAAATTCTCAAACTGGTGATATTTCCACCAGCTTCTGCTTTTTTTTGTTGGGTAATCACACACACACACTAACACACATGAAAGCAGTAAACGACACAAGGATTTAAAGTGGTTCGGTCGATGTGACCTACGTCCACTGTGCTGCAACTAGGATTCGTATTATTAGGTGCTCAAGAGATTACAAGTACAATGAGACATTTAAATAGAGATTACATTTAGGTATTCTAACTTAACCTACAAGCTAAGCCCAACCCGTGTGCGGCCCATTAAGGCTTTAGAAGCCTCCACACTCAACAATCTCCCACTTGGAGGCTTTGACAAACTTCAAACTGCGCTCCGTCTTCATTCTGTACTTCTGTAATCTTCTTTTCCACTATTGCAGCGGCCTTCCTCATCAAGTAACCTGAAGGCCAGTTGAAGCTACACAAAGCTTCAACTTATCTAAGGTAACCACCTTAGTCAACATATCGCAGGATTCTCAGTCCTCTGATCTTGTCCAGCATCAGAGGTACCATCACTAATCAACCCCCTGA